>JAKUDI010000347.1:0-25000 GCA_022702515.1 Ilyophis sp. 1 JC-2022
TCAAACATTGGCAAAAGACTGAGAATGTGAGTGAGACTGAAGGGGTGGATTCAGTGCTAGAGCAAGGCGTGTCAAAAACAGCACTTTGAGACTGACGTGCACTGCTGCTTCCCTCTCAAAACGAGGGCCTCAGACACTTAAATGGTTTAAAATAACTTCGCAAGTCATAAGTTCCACCTGCTTACAGCACTGCGGTCCTGATCATCCAAAGTGTGCGGCATTCTCAGAAGTACGCAGACGTGGAAACATAACGCCGAATAGCTATATCAACCGAGTGAGCCGGGGGAACCGGTCATAATGAAAACTGCATTGTGGCTTTCAGAGCTGGAGGCTGACACCTGTGATGTGTATGTTTCAGGTCAGAAACCCGGGCTCACATGCTGCAGTTTCTGCATATTTAATGATAACCCACGTGTTGTGCTCAAGGGCTTGAACACCTGCTCAGTTCTGGAGGAAACATGAACAAAAAAAACAGCTTTTCAAGCCCTTAATGTGCATCGTCTTTCCTACAAATCTGTTTTTGGTTTCTTTTCTTTTTACGTGGTCTGATGAACAAGCTTTCCTTAACAATGGAATGCATTTTATATATCATTTTTTTCCATCTTTCCTTGCAATAACATTATTATATATTTTAGAAAGTGATGCTATTCTCATGAATGAACAACGATATAATTTTAATGTGATTTACTGTTAATGACATTTCAGTGATCTAACAAATATATATTGTTGATTTAAATTTCTCCATAATAAAATATACTGTAGGAACATACTTGTCCTTTATTGCAACCAGTTAACATATTTTGGCTCATTAGCATTTTATCCAAACAATTAAAGATAATTTTGCTGCCTGGCCGGTATCCTCATTCAGTTAGAAATGGAAAAAAAGTCTTCCATTATAATGTCATATAAAATGCTTTTGTCAGTGGCAAAATACATAGATCCAAGTCTTAGCTGCCATCATTCTGGTTAAAAACGGAAATGTGGTTTTTAAATGTGGATCAGAGCAGAGAATAGGCTGCTTTCATATGAGCGCCACTGGTCTTGGCTGGTTTAGTCTTCACAGCCACAGTCCATGCTGCAAAAAGTAAACCAGCCCTGATTGGATGTCAATGCCACATGACCCCAGGTGTTACACAAACCTTTGTATCTAAAGAAGTGATTTGCTCCCAAAGAGAACCGTGTCATATGTGAAGCAGGGTGATTGGCTCCTGCAGTGACCGGTGTCTGTGGAACAACGACACTGTCCCATGAAGAAAACCTTGATATGTGACAGAGGAATGAGGTGATTGGTTTATGCAGTGACCTAGTGAAAAGAGTGAGTGGATTGGCTCACCTGATCCTCGCCTTCAAAAAGGACGTTGTCCTTTGCCATGTCCTCGCTGGGGGGCTTCTGAACCAGAGTGCGGCACAGCAGCCAGGTACCCATTCCCGCTATGAACATGCCAATATCTGGGATGAACACGCGAACGCCATTACCCGCATCTGCTCCTTTCACACTGGAGAAGGAGAGGGAGAGAGAGAGCGAGTTCACCGTCAGTATAAATAATGAAGTACCAACTGAAAACCATTTAAATCATCTACAGAACGGGCTATCTGCAGGACTCTTCATCTGAACAATAGTCGTCATGATGTCATTTCCTACACAACGCAGCAGATCCTGCGAAGGACAAACAGATCCTATTTGTGTGATCAACCTTTTTAAATTACATTTTTCAATTAAATTACATTTTTCCAATTAAATAATAACAAGTTAACAGTTCATTCATAGGGGCAGTTTGCCGTACAGTTCACATTGCAAAACATTGAGGAGGAAAAGAAGAACTCGTAAAAATATGAACCTCGAGCGAATCATAAACTTTAAACCATGATTTAACAACAGAGGACTGCATCAGAAAAAGCTGCACAATGCATGGAAAACCAAGAAATTCCCAGCTCAACTAAAAAATATTTCTAATGTGATCTATTTACACAACATTATGAGGTCTCCGCCCATTTAAGAAAGCCATGACTTCCCCATATTCAGTCTATATATTGAAAGCAAGGCCTTCCCCACAGTCAGTCTGCATATGGGGCTCTCCACCCACTTAACAAAGCCAAGCCTTCTCCATATTCACTCTGCATATTGTCCATAAAAATTATATTAAAACCCGCTGAACCCTACTGAGAATGTAATTAAGGGCTGAGAGACATTTTTGCTTTAAAAATGCTTCCCACTGCATCAGTGACATCTGAGCCCTCAGTAAAAATGTGGTTTAATTTCCAAAACAAAGGCTGGCGAGCACTGAAGATCCAGCTCTCGTCCTGTTCCGTGAGACAGGGAATCCACAGAGCCTGCAATACCATCAAAAATTTCCACAAACTACTTTCCACAAACTGCTTTCCACCGTTAACTGTCCGAATCTTTTGGCTTCAGCTGAAATGAACAAGAAATTTTTTTGGGTAAAATGTTTTTTTAAAGTAACAATTACTATTTGCAATTATATCAAAGAAAAAAAAATCACTGCCCTGAGATAAACGTGTGGAGACAGAAATATCAGAAGGGAAATTAATCTGGTCGTAATCACCCAGTTGTATTTCTTATTGTTTCTGTCAAGTAAACAGTGGAATTGTTGATCTTTCAAAAAGGCAATCAGAACAAGAAGCAAACTCCCTGGCCTCAGCCATATTTCAAACTCAAGATGGAAATAGTTTACATTAAACAAAGGCTGTTTGTCCTGTAAGTGTCTGGTGTTTGTTCCTTGTGAACGTTAACTTTCAGGGGGTAAATAGTGGAAAATTGCTCCTCCCAAACATAAAGTGCTGATAATTTCTTCATAAAATTGAATGATTGGCAAACTGCTTGAGTTAACTCACTGTGGAAATGCCTGAGAGCTGGTTGGCTCTTGTTCTTCCGGCCCACTCAGTACAAGCTGCCCTGTACGAATCTAGTGTTGCCGTTCTAAAGCCTGATTTATACTTCATCACATGCCCCTTTCGACAAATGTTGAGCGACAAAAATGAAGGCGTCGCACGACATTTGGCATTTATACTTCGGGCGAAGGTCTGCTATGAGGGTTCGGTCGTCTCTACGGTAACAAGACGACACCTTCTGACCGTTTGTTTACATTTCTTAAAACATGGCAGCACTCCGTTCCATAAACCAAACGGGGGAAGACCAGGGAAGTATATTTTCGTTAAACAAATGCGTGAAATGCTGGATGAAGAATTTAAAATAAATATTTTATAATATTTTCCTCTATCGCCTCTATGTTTACCAACCATAGACCGTAGAAAAATTACCAACATTAGTAAAAACCAAAATAAGGAAGTGAGTAAAAAAACTTATTTCTGGCTGTCCAATCAGACTGCGCGACAAAGTACTATGTTGTCCACGACATAAGAACATTCGAGAGGTGCCCGACACTGAGTGTCATACGTCATTTTTGTCACTCGACACTTGTACGAAGTATAAATTAGGCTTAAATCTCCTTTCATCTTGGCAAGCTCATAAAAGCAGATAGCCAGGGAGTAAATTCACTGCCTTCTGTGTGTGTGTGTGTGTGTGTAGGTATCTGCCTGCCTGCTTGTGTGTGTGTGCGTGTGTGTAGGTGTCTGCCTGTGTGTGTGTGTGTGTGTTGTGCGCACGCATGTGTGTGTGCGTGCGTGTGTGTAGGTGTCTGCCTGTGTGTGTGTGTGTGTGCGTGTCTGTTATCCCAGGTTATCCCAGGTCACATGTGTCATATTGTTTCCTGCGTTTAACTGAAATAACACCAGTATAAAAATGCATATTGTTACAGGGGAAAATATATTGCACACAGCACATAAAGTCCGTCAGCACAGCTGAGAGAATGAACAGGGAAAAGTACAGCAGATCAACAGATTTACAGCAGATCAACAGATTTACAACAGATCCACACAAGTATAGCATCTCCGCTGCACAATTATCACGTCGCCATTCACAAAGCTGACACTTTTACGTCCAGCTTTGTCCCCTGGTTCTAGGTACATGTCATCAAGTGGGGCCTAACTAATCAAGCTGTCAGCAAGTCCCTATGGAAATGACAGCTGTAGGAAAAGGACCGTGAGAATCGCACTCAGACATGGGGCCAACAGAATCATTTCAATTTAATATCCTATAACAGCATATCTGCCCATTGTCCTGGTGCTAATAAGAATGTAGGTCATAATTGCCATCAGAAAAAATGGAAACAGCTCTTTCTTATGCTTTTTACCAAACACCCCTGCCACTGCGTTCACTGCAGAGAGGCCCGTTTCCAGTCTGTTATCCATCATCCTCTGCGAGGCAGACTCTGAAAATCGTGTCGTGTTCAAATGGTGTGCTTGTATTAACTGGATATTTAAATGACTGTTCGTTTGTGTAAAAGCTTTCAGCCTTCCGCAACAGAAGAGGCCAGGAAGGCAGTGCAGAGTACCTGCTGGGAACCAGTATGAGTAAGCGCTGATGTAGGAAGCTCGTTTTGTGCCTGACCTTTTCAACAGCGTGTCAAACAAATGGCACTTTCACAGAACATCCAGACAGCAGTCAGTAAACGGAGATTTTACAGAGGAGTTGCAGGGCATCGGACACATTAGCGTTGAATGTAAATTTCACTTTACATTACCAGCCTGTGAAACTCTGCCCCGTTGACAGAGAGAACACTGTTGCTATGACAGCAGTTTTGACTGAAACTCTTAGCACCCCTGAACTGCAAGGTGAATGTTCTGCCTTACCTGTCGAAGCCCAGCTGTCTCATAGATCTCTCCCACGTTGTACCTATGGATTAAAAATGAATGAAAAAAAAAAAAGTCAGAGATTAAATTCTGTCTTTACGGGGGAAGATATGTTAACCGTGGTGTGGTTAGCTTTTGCATAATATAACAACATTCATGTATTAACAGAAAAATGTGTGAAACAAAACAAATGTGCCAAGTCTTTGAACTCCCTTCAAAGCATATCAAGCATGTTTGCACAGCCTGTATGAACCAAGATATAGTGGTGTTTCTCACTAGTGTGTACAGGTACATTTCCAAGTATTAAATTCCCATGTCAGGAAACTGCATGGCCAATTTTAGCTTTGTTTTAACTCCGAGGCAAATCCATCATCTAAGACATTGCGAAACCATTTGACTTGATGAGAAATCAATGTGTCAGTCTTTTATAAGTTAATTAGCTGAACACTTAGGTGTTGAATTTCCACACTAAAAGACACACTCCTGTTGAGTAGTTTAAAGTTGAGCCTTAGCATTGGCAAACTAGTGCGCATTTCAAAACACAAAGAGTGAGTGTAGAAATGTGAGCGCACGACAGTTTAAAGATGCGTATCTATCTGACCAGACATTCAAGTGCCTTTAAACAATTATGAATACACAAACCAGAGAGTCACATTCACAGGTTTTTGTAAAAGTAAATTGCCAGACGAGTCCGCGTAAGCAAAGGAGATTGTAGACGCTCTCTGAATTTCCGTCGGATGAACGTCTGGGGCTACCGGGCCCAAAAGTTTCCATCTCTTCTAAGTAATGTTACCAGAAATGATCTTTATAATATCCACCAGAGATGGATCAAGACAAGAGAGCTTTGTAACGATTTTAAGTTAGATTGCCTATCAAGTCATTAAGGGAGACATCCACTGTAGCGATTAATATTTCAATAAAACATGTACGCCAGTAGAAGCAGAATAATTTTATGTGTCTATTAAATCAGTTGTCTGAGAAGCACAGTCCTTTATTTGGCTGTGCTGCATAAGCTTTGCTTGGCGACTTAATGCAGCAGACCCATATATGCCTTTGCAAAACTATAACATCTCTAATGGTAATACCTAATCATCATTTACTCATTCATACGAAACCTCAGTTATTGCACTGAAATGTTTTCTGGCCGCCTCTCAGTGGTTAGACGGAATTAGCCCCATTGATTTGTTATCTTAAATAAAGAGAGGCACAGAGACGGTTCCATATTGCTGAAATGAAATGTGTCATCACTCAAAAGGATACATTATTCCCATAATTATATCCCATTTTTCAAATATACGCAATAAGAGACACCATAGAATACACTGCAAAATGACACAAAATATGCAATTCAAATCATGTGCATGAACGGGTGTTTGAGCGATAAGAGAAAACTTAATTAAGAGAAAGCATAACTCAGTCAGTCTATATTCACACAAAGCATTAACCTGCACACTACCACTTTGTCACAGATGAAGGCATGTTGCCAGAGAGCTTTAGATTCAGAGACAGACACAGTTATGCAGGGATTCATTTAGTATCGATAAAGTTACATGCCAGAAAAAACACTAATGCTAAATAATCCAACAGCTCATTAGACACTGACAATGACCTCAACAGAGAGTAAAAATGATCATAGTGGTAAAACTTTAATTCCAACGTGCTTAGTAGTTAGTGCTTTGAGACACCTGTCCATTGTGAAAAGCACTATACGAATAAACCTGAACTAAACTGGTTAGTGTCTGGTTAGCACAGGCAGCGGCTAACCTTTAACAGGAAGCCTTTATTTTAGTGTGACGACCTGGTTAAATAAAGACTAACAAATAACTACGCGGAGCTACGAGCACATGAATAACAGCCTGCCTTCAATTAGCAGAAGGCCGACCAGGCATTTATAACCAGGCCTATTGTGTACCCGCTGAAGGGTAACCCCTAAACTGAACCACAGGTGACCTTAGTTACAGTGGTACTCTAATGAGACCCGTTTCACACTTCAACTGAGCGGAGGGCTTTCCCTCTCACGCAACCAAAAATAGCTGCTTTGAGCTCTGAGTCTGGCTTCATGTTTCATGTTTAACTGATTATTTTTAGACACAAGTTAAGCTGCACGCCCTGAGGAAGGAAATCCTGATCAGAACAAGATAGCTGCTGGCTGACAAAGCGAGTGAGTAATAATTCACATCTGGGCTTGGTGTTATGGTTGGCAGTTGTGAGGAGTTCTGCTCTCGGCATCTCCAGAGAATCGTTACACGGCCAGTAAGTCAGTGGAGAAAATAAAAGGCCGCTAATTGAAATGTGATGGAGAGAACAATAGTGTCACCATAGCAGAGGGATCAGAGCCAAACCATCTCAGAAAGAGCCGTCCAAGCTCAGAAATATCACTGTTACCAACGAGGGCTAAATTGGCTAATGTTCACCATCTTTCGTTTTTTCAGTCTCGCCTTCTCTCAAACTCCTCAGAGGAGGGGGTGTCGGCAAGTCTCGCCTCTCTCTGTTTAGTGCTAAAAATTAAATGTTATTAATAGAATGTTATATTTCAGAAAGGAATTGTGCCGTTATGTAAAAATGTTTGTATAACTAAAATGATTTCTCTATGTTTGGATCCACTGATTACAGAACCCTTGCTCAGACACACAATGAACTGTAATAACCATGCTGTCTCTTAACGACTAGTGTTATTGCTGAAACCTGTGTCCTTTCCACATTTTGTGGAAATGTTTAAAATTTCTTCTATGCAAGCATTTAGCATGAACAATTTTTTGTTTGGAATTTTATTTAAATATCACTATAAATATATACTATAGATTTTGCATGATATAATTTTATACCAATATAATTTTGGCACACTGTAAAGCATAGTACTACATCAGATTCCAAATTAAAATAATAAAATTAATCAATTATAAATATCCTTGATTTGATTTGATTTGACATTGTCCAAAGAGCGCCTCCTAGAGACTAAAGTTTCACTTTGTGGAGTTGAAATGATAACATACGTGTCTCTCAGGTTGAGACTACTCCTGTGCCCAGCTGAAGTTCTCCAAAGCTGGTCGACCTTTACTCCAGCGGTGCTGCTCTCCTTTCTTTTTACGTTTCGACACACATTCTCTAAAGTAAAGGAACCATTTGTCATCTCTTTCCATGTGAACTTTCTATTCAGAATGTCTCACAGAAAGGCTTCTTGTATTCGGGTGCCTGTTAATCTACCTTGCCTGCTTTCACGGGCAACCACGGGTGTGCAGCAAACGCAGCTTAATGCTGTCACAGTTCTATTTCCTCTAAAAAGGAGAGGGAGCGGCCTTTTTCCCCTTACCTGTCAAACATCAGCATTACATAGATGGAGGAAGTTAAGCGGTATTCAGTTTGGGAAAGATCACTGATCCACCGTGACTGAACACGTCCTGTGGAAATATCATTGTCTCCGTATCTGATGAAAACTCATGTTGCTTGTTGGCCAGTTAACACACCGGCTGCTTCATGCTCACTAATGTTTCTTAGTTAAACCCTTTGAGCCTCTAATGGCCTATTTGGCTCCAGCAAATATAAAACTGAAGGAAATGGTGTTGAGCGTCAAACACTCACAGCTCTTTGTGTGAAGAGGCACTTCTGGTTTGTTTAGTTTTCTAAGGCACAAAGATGTCACAGGGTGAAATAAAAGACAGCTAAGCAGTCGGCAGAAATGAATGCTCAAAGTCTTTACAGATACAGATTGATGTATTGCAAAGGCAGAGGAATATCAATCTGTAATATGTACCCATCTATACAATCAATATGCTAACAACTGTGTAGAAATAATGGAAACATAAATGTATTTTAAAAATGTTCGAATATGACAGTACTTCAACCATTAAAAAACATTGCCTATGCTGTTCTCTTGGAAGAACTAATAATGACCAAAATTATTTTTTGTGTTGAAAGAGGATCAGAGTTTGCAACATGATGCATAGCTGCAGTTTGGAAATACCTTTATTTTTTCTACAAACTAAATACAAAAATGACATACACATACATGTAAACGTGTGTATGCGTGTCTGTGTGTGTACATATAAATACTAGTATAAGCATGTTTTAAGTCAAACCAAATATAAGCCTTTCATGGAAATAGAAAATGGACATTTTTAATTTGATGTACATTTCCTTCGACAGAAAAAATTTAATGTGTAATTAATGAAGGCACTTCCTTATCAATTAAATTAATCTAATCTATAGTTAGACCTTTCAGACATGTTTGTGTGCTGGTAAATCTGACTGATTATTAGAGACAGTGTTATTTTAATCACTTAATTAAAGGCATTGTAAGCAATTGCATTCTAAATTACACACAGCAGATCTCACTGCCATCTCACGGTTGCGTTCTGCCCATTGGCTCTGAGGATATAGGATAGGATGCGTCTGCCATTTTATTTTCTGTAGAAAGAATGAGGTGGACTTGGGGAAGTAGGGATTAGAAAAGATGGTGGATGGAAGGATGGAGAAAAAGGGAGAAGCAGAAGGTGGGGAAATGATATCTTTTACTCACTGTTCAGCAGATTTTATTTTGCCATACGATATTTTCGTAGAACTGTTTATTGAATAATTAGACCTGGGATAAATATTGTTTCAATCTTTTTTGTGAAAAGTTACTATTATTTTAATATATAAAGTACACCCACTAAAAAATAAATATTACACTCAAAAATATTTTTATACCAATTGTGAGTAAATTAAAATATTGGAATACTGAACCCAGAAAGTAATTATATTACAATTAAAATAAAATAGTTTATTTAAAACTACTTCATAGAAAAATATTTGAGCACTTATATAGTAGCTGTAATGCATTGCAGCACTATATATTTTTAGCACATAGCTGCTTAATGATCATCATAAGCTTTAAACCTGTCACTGTTAACATTTGGGATCCTCCTTAAACATCACGTAATAATTTCACTCAAACTCCTTGGGACCTACGGTATATCAAATTTAAAAAAATTTTTTTTTATAAAAAATATATAATATAATATCCATCCATCCATTATCTAACCCGCTTATTCCTTGTCAGGGTCACGGGGGAGCTGGAGCATATCCCAGCACGCATTGGGCGAAAGGCAGGAATACACCCTGGACAGGTGGCCAATCCATCACGGGGCACACACACCCTTCACTCACACACTCATATGCATGGGCAATTTCAGAGTCTCCAATTAGTCTAACCTGCATGTCTTTGGACTGTGGGAGGAAACCAGAGTACCTGGAGGAAACCCACACGGACACGAGGAGAACATGTAAACTCCGGAAAGAAAGGCCCTCGGCCAGGATTCAAACTCGATACCTTCTTGCTATGAGGCAACAGTGCTCACCACTGCACCACTGTGTCGCCTAATATGTATACAGTGCCCTCCATTATTATTGGCACCCCTGATAAAGATGAGTAAAAAGGGTTATAAAAATTTCACCGTTTGGTGAATTAGCTTAATCTCACACTGAAAAAATGAGATAAATCCAACCTTTAATTGAAGTCAATTATTTATTATTATGAGAAAACAAAATCCATCATCAAGAAATTATTATTTTTAACAAAACCATGTGCGCCACAATTATTGGCACTCCTGCATTTATATATAGAATAAAGTAATTTTTTTCAGGTACTCGCACAAGCGATGCGCTAACCTTTCTGCATTTGAATGAATCTCTAAGGAAATTGGGGGGGGTGGGACTAGATTTAGCTGTAAATTATGCTGAAACAGTATGGAATACATAGTTGGTAAAATGGCTGTAAGTCATCAAAGGTCTGAGGTATCAAACTAGCCTCAAACCATCCCTCTGCTGCCAGATATGCAGTAGATATGGATGGATCACTTTAAGGGTTGTTTCTCCTGACAAATTTTCCAATTGAACTCGATGGAAAAATAAGTCAGTCGAAGAAACCCTTAAAGTGATCCAGCAGAGTGATGGTTTAAGGCTTGTTTGATACGTCAGGCCCTTGATGACTTAGAGCCATTTAGCCAACCATGTGTTCCATACTGTCCCAGTGTAATTTACAGCCAAATATAGTCCCACCCCTCAATTCCCATAGAGATCCATTCAAATGCAGAGAGGTTATAGTATCACTTGTAGGAGGACAGAAAATAAGATATCAAGAGTCTTTTGATATTGTTGGGTCGCAGACATCAGAAAGTCATGGCATGCAAAGGATACGCAACCAAATATAAACAATTATTACTTTATTCTATATATAAATGCAGGGGTGCCAATAATTGTGGCACACGTGGTTTTGTTCAAAATAATTATTTCTTGATGAGGGATTTTGTTTTCTCATAATAAATGTACTTCAATTAAAAGTTGGATTTTTCTAATTTTTCAGTGTGAGATTAAGTTAATTCACCAAACGGTGATCGACAGATGCCTATGTTCTGCTGCTGCAGCTGTTTGGGACAAGTGCGGAATGAACCGCCACTGAGTGTCACCTCACTTTCTTCAATGTTTCCTTGGATATGCACCAGCCACCCACCCCCAGTCATCACTGTTATTTGGTGAAGAAGACATCATGGTGCACAACCAGACTTTGAAACCCATGTCACTGCTGTTGCCATTGATATGCACCTCCAGGCCAGAGGGGGCACTAGCACGTGTCCTGTCTTGTCTGTGAAGTTTCGCTCCAGGTCTGGCCCTCTTCAGGGGTGCTTCCTGTGTTCCGTCAGTTTTCTCACACATTTCATGTTGACTTTGGCCCTCGCTCCTCCAGCAGGCTTGACCCGACATTCTCATGTTATTTTTGTAAACACCAGCACCACCCGTCTTTCAATTAAAGAGGAAACTTGAGTCAAAACATTCATGACGTGATCACCGATTTCTGTCCCGCTCCAACTACAAAGCAAAAACAGGCTAATGACAGATATTAACAATGCCAATGTAACGTAATGAGGAATCCCACCCTAGTGCTAAACAAACACCGTAAACAAAGTAAACAAAGCAGGTCTGTGTGACTAAAGTGCTCGAATATCGGCGATAGAGGTTAGCATTAGCAGCTCTCACTCTGAGTCTTTTTAAACAGTTAAATAACAAGGATCTGGAGCAAATGGCACTATCCAATTATGCAATTAAAGGTTCATACAGAAAAAAAACCCGAAGAATGTTCTTCAGTCTAGGGTCCTTTCGCCATACGATTGACTGAGAATAAAGAAACCGCTTCTTACCTTTGCACCTCACACAGTGATCACCTTATCGTTCATAAAAAGGACATGAGACAGTCAGCTTCTTAACCTTGACATTTATTTAATCTAACCAAATCAAATGCCAAATTTAAGTAAAAATCTTTGCACTTTTTTGTTTTCCCATCCTCTTACACCATACAGAGTTTGTTTATGAAAATATTATGGAGCTGACATTTCAAATCAAAACTCAAGGAGAATTCCCACTGACAGCAGTTAGCTGAAGAGGCTGGAGTGCGAACTGATCTTTGAACATCAGATGTTAGGGATTTTTTTACTTTATAACTGTTGGATAAAAATTATATTTGTCACATGCCCAGGAGCCAAAATCTACAGGCTGCCTCGTTATTTCTGAATGCTCTCGTGCTCCAACTTATACAACTTCAAAGCTTTTTCAACTATACAGCAGATTATAACACCATATTTATTCCATATCTTTCAGGGAGTTATGGACATTGGGAGCGTACTCTTAGAGAACTGTTCATTCCACAATGACTAGACATTATGGCAAAGCTAAATACCAGGCTGATGTGACTGAAATCTTTTACATCAGAAAACAGAAGCACAGTTTTGCACCTGGCCTGGACAGATCCGAGTTTCAGATCCGGCCCCTGTAGGGCCACAGTACCTCTGGTCCCATCCTGCCTGCAAAGCCCCATCCCCAGGGCCCTCTTCTCCAGAACCAGAGTTAAGGAGGAAATTAGCTCTGCTCGTTGCCAGAGCTTTTTGGGCCCATATCGTGGGAAGAATAAATCCTTTTGCTACTTTGGGCAGACTTTGCTGCATTGATACTCATCTTTAGGACACATGCTGATACACGACCCTGAGGTTAGGCGTGCTGTGTGGAGCATGGGGAAAAGACAGTGTTTATACATTTTTGAGAGGGTGGTTCTAGACACAGATGAATAAGTGGATATAGGAATGGATGTCTGTCAAGCCACCTTAGTCCACTGTGATGACAAGAGTCCAAACCTGAGACCTGGTCTTGTATATTTTGAAACCTTCAAACTCCAATACTGAGAATAAAAATGCTTCCTTCATAAGACTCCACATGTTGGTAAGTAACATGCAGTAATTATCAGGGTTCTGCAGGCGTGACTTCTAAAGGGCTATTTCAAATACGTGACCTTGATCCACAGGTGTCAGTACTGGGGCACCCACGGACATTGGTAAACTCATTCAAAAGCAGTATATTTTTCTTAAATTTTGTTTAGCCAATGGCTTGATCTGTTGAGTTCAATAACTGCTGCACCAATTTGTATTCAGTTGGATTTTCATTAGGATATTTCAACAACAGTATCTTGCTAAAGGACACGGCAGACACGTTTTGCATGGGATTTTACCGCCACACAACATACTGTAACGTAACCACATAGCACATGCTGTCTATTGTGCCTTTGGTTGCTTGTATTTATTAAAATTAATGAAAGCATAATATTGTAAAAGGGTTGCCCCAAATGTAATATCAAACGTCATTAACTGACTACATATTTAATATAGCACATACAGTCACAACATACAGCCCCAAAAATGTTATTAATTCCTATACTGAATTTTAGAGCATGAGGCGATGGATTTTAAATGAACACATCCAGTATTCTGAAGCCCCTGTCCATACCTCACTGCAGAACAGGAATTTGACAGGCATATGTCAGTATGATTTATGGGGACTGAGTGCTGGTCAGTGTAAGATATGCCCGTACTCACAGTTGAAGCTTGGGTTCACGGCTTCCCTGGCGAGCAGGCTGCTTATGGTGATCTGATAAATGATCTGCATCATCAGGAAGGTCATGCTGACGATGCAGAGGGACTTCAGCAGGCGTCCCGTGTGGCCTGGAGGAGAAATGACAAGATCATGGGATGAATTCTACCGTTCCGAACCGTTCCGAACAGTATCACAGAAACACGCTGAATGGGGTTCCGATATAAACCCTGGTACAGTCGACATCCTGCAGCGCTCCACGCAACTCAAGACTCTCAGACTGAGGCTCTCTCTTTACACTGCTCCAATTTACAGAGTTGGCAGTTCCTCTCAGTGCATTCTGGGTTTTCCGCTTCTCTGCAGTTTCCCTGTTAATGGTTCTTTGGCGCGACTGCAGGTGCCATTACGTGACATCATAATAGCCCTGGATTCCCATCAGGCTCTGGGGTTTGCAACCTCCATAGCCAGCGTGGCAATTATTACTGACTTCAGCTGAAAGGTGCTCGAGCAAATCACTGACATGAGGTCCCAGGTTTCAGCCGTCAGAGAGGAGGTTCGGGCGGGGCCACCTGTCTGTCTGTGATTTAGGAGTAATGGCGTAGTGCTGAAAGAGGAGCCGCGCTGTGAGCAGTAATATCCTGTCTGTGGTTTCAGAAGTGACAGCCATCATATCTGTACCGATTTAAAGAACACAATGTGCCCATTACTGAAAACACAGGACTGCATGAAAGATATCACTTCTGACATAAATATCCTTTATACTTTATAAGAAAAAATATCCATTTGATTTTCCCAGTTTTGGTGTTCTGTACCCATATTGCATTTGATCGTCTTAGACATGGATCAAGAGTGAAGGCAGAAGGTGTGTTGATAACGGTCTGGCAGAAGAGCGGTATTCTGCTTTGGGAATCGGTGGGAATGATTTCAGTGGGGAAAAGGAAGCACCGTTTCCACCGGTTCAAACCTTAGCAGCCTCAAAGCGCATGTAAAAGCGGCAGGCCGAACCAGGCACTGGAGCAGCTTTGAAAAACACGAGAAAACATAAAAGAAAAATTCAATGCTGCTTCTGTTAAAAGCAAGATGTTTTGATAATAACCTTTCAGACAATGCAACCGTCAAAATTCAGTTTTTCTACAATGTTCTTCGATGATTTTGAGTTTGGAAAAGCACAAAGGAAAGGCGCAGCGCCAGCTGCTTTGCACTTTTATTGGTCTTATGGTTAATTATTCATCTCTTACCACTACCCTGTTGATATGGTATTATGTATGATATACCTGTGGGGCTAAGAGCTACAATATGTATCCTGTTTGCACAGTGCCCATCAGAGAAATTTGTTGAACTTTCTATATGAGGTTATGTTACCTCACCATGGTGTCTTTTATATGACTGTGCTCCAATAAAACTGGCATTAGTTACTCCAATGTTACAACACAGTTATTTCTGAAGTGTTATCAATTACCTCTGAATTGTGAAATGTGTCACCTGAAATCCATCATGAAAAACCGTTACAGTCCTATAAAAGTCAAACAGCACTCAGTGGACAGACAGATTCTTACCACAGACAGGAAACAGTCGGGTTTTGTGTAAACACTCCAAGGAGTGTATAAACACTTATAAGAGGTTTCATTTCCTTTAAAATATGCTCGACAGCTCTATTGAACTAAGTACAATTGACCTTCTTTCGGTGACATCACTCAACGCAATCAAACGGCACAAGGTTTTTAAAAATTTATTTAATTATTTTTTTACATTTCTGTGAAATAAAGTATTAAGATTATAAAATGGCAGTTTGGTCTCACACTTCAGAGGGATGACATCCAGAGAGCAATCAGGAGGCTTAGTTTTCACATTTCAATAAAACAAAAAACAATCTAAATGTAAATAATCAGCGGTAGATCATACAGCGTTGGCTGCTACGCCGTATCTAAATCAGATCTTCAGGTTGTTAACTAGCTACAGTAACTGACAACAGCAAGCTTCAGCACTGTTAGGTACGGTTAGAAATAAAAACAAATATTAGCAACTAAAGACGGCGGCGCTTCCAGCGAAAGCGCCACCTCAGAAGCGGCAGGTTATTCCCAGCCGGATCATGCAGTAGCTACTCCTCTAGCTGATACCTGTGGTAAACGTGTCAGTGTGCAATGGTGTGCTCCTCTGGTGAAGCGACTGCCATTGCGCAGAGGATGACTGTACAATGAAAGTACAAGTTGTGGTGGTTTAAACAAACAAACTCATTATAACTACACTTACATATTATAACTACAGCACTTTCCTTTGTACCTACCCCGCTCCCCGTTTCACTTATAACCACAGATCACAGAACCCCGTATCAAGATATCTTTATAGAGGTATCTTTATGGCCTGCTAAACTGAGGGTGATTAGTAATTCATTGGGTCTCACCCACAGAACCGCACTGAGGGTGATTAGTAATCAGTTGGGTCTCACCCACAGAACCACACTGAGGGTGATTAGTAATCAGTTGGGTCTCACCCACAGAACCGCATTGAGGGTGATTAGTAATCAGTTGGGTCTCACCCACATAACCACACTGATAGTGATTAGTAATTGCTTGGGTCTCACCCACAGAACCCTACTGATAGTGATTAGTAATCAATTGGGTCTCACCCACAGAACCGCACTGATAGTGGTTAGTAATCAGTTGGGTCTCACCCACATAACCACACTGATAGTGATTAGTAATTGCTAGGGTCTCACCCACAGAACCCTACTGATAGTGATTAGTAATCAGTTGGGTCTCACCCACAGAACCGCACTGATAGTGATTAGTAATCAGTTGGGTCTCACCCACATAACCACACTGATAGTGATTAGTAATTTCTTGGGTCTCACCCACAGAACTCTACTGATAGTGATTAGTAATCAGTTGGGTCTCACCCACAGAACCGCACTGATAGTGATTAGTAATCAGTTGGGTCTCACCCACATAACCACACTGATAGTGATTAGTAATCAGTTGGGTCTCACCCACATAACCACACTGATAGTGATTAGTAATCAGACTGATGGGTCTCACCCACATAACCGCACTGATAGTGATTAGTAATCAGACTGATGGGTCTCATCCACAGAACCGCACTGAGGGTGATTAGTAATCAGACTGATGGGTCTCATCCACAGAACCACACTGATAGTGATTAGTAATCAGTTGGGTCTCACCCACAGAACCGCACTGATAGTGATTAGTAATCAGTTGGGTCTCACCCACATAACCACACTGATAGTGATTAGTAATCAGACTGATGGGTCTCATCCACAGAACTGCACTGAGGGTGATTAGTAATCAGACTGATGGGTCTCATCCACAGAACTGCAGTGAGGGTGATTAGTAATCAGTTGGGTCTCACCCACAGAACCGCACTGATAGTGATTAGTAATCAGTTGGGTCTCACCCACAGAACCCTACTGATAGTGATCAGTAATCAATTGGGTCTCACCCACAGAACCGCACTGATAGTGATTAGTAATCAGTTGGGTCTCACCCACAGAACCCTACTGATAGTGATTAGTAATCAATTGGGTCTCACCCACAGAACCGCACTGATAGTGGTTAGTAATCAGTTGGGTCTCACCCACATAACCACACTGATAGTGATTAGTAATTGCTAGGGTCTCACCCACAGAACCACACTGATAGTGATTAGTAATCAGTTGGGTCTCACCCACAGAACCTCACTGATAGTGATTAGTAATCAGTTGGGTCTCACCCACAGAACCGCACTGATAGTGATTAGTAATCAGTTGGGTCTCACCCACATAACCACACTGATAGTGATTAGTAATCAGTTGGGTCTCACCCACAGAACCGCACTGATAGTGATTAGTAATCAGTTGGGTCTCACCCACATAACCACACTGATAGTGATTAGTAATCAGTTGGGTCTCACCCACATAACCACACTGATAGTGATTAGTAATCAGTTGGGTCTCACCCACATAACCACACTGATAGTGATTAGTAATTGCTTGGGTCTCACCCACAGAACTGCACTGAGGACGATTAGTAATCAGATGAAAGAGTGGCACCCATAGAAACCTTACTGGCCACAAAGCTGTTTATAATCTTTATCCTGTATGAAATGCTTAGGACACACCTAGACAGCAGTCATTAATATTTAATGCTCCTAATGCATTGGATGTAATTTATGGGACGTCTGTTCAGAAAGGCAGCACGGGCTATGCTGCAGTCCACAATCTCAGTGGCTGTAATGTGTCTCCAATCCACACATTTCTACTGGGATTCTCCAAGATTACTAAGCACAGTGCCTCAATCTGCTTACTACAGAGAGGATTTATGAATGCATAAAATTAAAATTAACACCTTCCAAATCCATCAAAAGAAATAAAATGCATCTGTTACCAAGCCTCAGCAGAATGTAATTTGGAAACAGTTTATAAGGTTATGAAAAATGTTTTCCGGGTCCAAAGCCATCGGTCATCAATTTGAAATGCATTACCAAGCAAACATCCACACAATAGATAGGTGATACTTGCACAGGAAGTAGAAATGACAGATCAATTTCTTATTTCATGGAAACAAAGTGGAGGCATGACCTGCTTAGTAACAAAGAGCGCTCAGGACAAACTACATTTCCCTTTTCAGACACTGACGTCTTTAAGGATCACTTTTAAAATAATTACCTGTATAATACATGTATGCTTGGTTTATATCCCCCTCCCCCACACCAAAAAAGGAGAAATGCCTTAATGCACATTACGTACAATAAATATTTAACGGACAAGAAGTTATTCCTGAGGATCTGACATGGGCGTAACAGGGAAAGCTATGTCAACATTTCCACCTGGTGCTCCTGCCTCACTCTTACAATATATTCAGAAAAGATCCTGTGTTGACGTATGGAATTTGTTGAAAGTGTCACAAGAAATATGATCTCATAAATTCTGATTATAATGTTACTTCATAATGACCATTCCAAACTATTGTCTACCTACATATGTGGAGTCATAGATTTTCTCACATATTCATAATAAAGCCAAAAAACTAAATTACTGTGAGCTTCACATTTGAAATGCACTCGCAAAACCAGTCTGGTGCAGGATCTGAATCAAACGACTGAGGGCAGTGAAGAGAGGGAAGGGTATTTCTCTGCTTTTAATCAGCAGGTACAGCTGCAACACATATGTGCTCTGCTTGCACTTACAAGCCTTCCCGGGTAATTTGTGAACAGTTAGGGTGAAAAACAGTTAAGGGTTATCTGCGACCGCAGCAGTTGCGTGAACCCCACTGCTGATGACACGACACACATGGTGTCATCAGCTGCTTCTTTTCACACCACAGAGTACAGCTAAGCTCGCTCATAGCGAACACAGAGGAAGACCTTTCACATGCGGCTTTAGCATGCTGTCCATGGGTACAAGTTTATTTGGCACCATGTGACAGTAATCACAGTTAAAGTGCCTCTTATACTTTTACCAGGGGGTTTTCTATTTCCACAAACCAATGCACACTATATCCTAGCATACTTATTACAGTTCTAACCATTCCTGTGTAGTCTATATATCAGTGGTCTCCAACCCTGCTCGTGGAGAGCTACCGTCCTGTAGGTTTTCATTTTAACCCTAATTAGGCACACCTGATTCTACTAATTAGCAGCTCAGCAAGATCTCTAGATGTTGAATGAGGTGTGTTTCGTTAGGGCTGGAGTGAAAACCTACAGGACGGTAGCTCTCCAGGAACAGACCCAGGACTGTAGTGCACATTGCCACAGTCCTACAGATGTCCAGAGATGTGTGCTAAGGAGTTGGAATCGCATCCCTGAATGTTGCATCCAGAGTGCCGCATCCCAGACACAGGGCAGAAACCTGCTCACATTAACACCACACAGCCCAACTTAACGCCACACAGCTCACCTTAACGCCACACAGCTCACATTAACACCACACAGCTCACCTTAACACCACACAGCCCACATTAAAGCCACACAGCCCAACTTAACACCACACAGCTCACATTAACGCCACACAGCACAGATTAACACCACACAGCTCACATTAACACCACACAGCCATAATTAACGCCACACAGCCCACATTAACACCACACAGCTCAGATTAACACCACACAGCTCAGATTAACACCACACAGCCCACCTTAACACCACACAGCTCACATTAACACCACACAGCCATAATTAACACCACACAGCCCACCTTAACACCACACAGCTCACATTAACACCACACAGCTCACATTAACACCACACAGCCCACATTAACGCCACACAGCTCAGATTAACGCCACACAGCCCACATTAACACCACACAGCTCACATTAACACCACACAGCCCACCTTAACACCACACAGCTCACATTAATGCCACACAGCTCACCTTAACACCATACAGCTCATCTTAACACCACACAGCTCACATTAATGCCACACAGCTCACCTTAACCTTAGATACCTGTGCACATTACCACCACAGTGGCCATATTAACGCAACACAGCTGACATGAACACCACACAGCCGACGTTAACACCACACACATTAATGCCACATGGCTCACAATTAATGTCACAGAGCTAGGGTTGTGCCGATCGACGATGACATCGTGTATCGACGATCCACGAGACGATCGTCGATTGCCGATGCCTTTGCCAACCTAAAGGCTATTTTTGGGCCGTTTAAAAAAATAGCGCAAACAGCCCTTTAATTTTTAATGAATTGTTTAAAATTCTAATCCACAAGTCATTTCCTGACTATGTTTTTAACATTTTTTTTCATTCCTACAAATGTAATGTCGAAAATAAGCTCTTCTCCCGTCAGTGCAGTCCATTCACGCTTCTGCATTGTATACGGATGCAGGGTTGGAAGACCTTACAGGACTTTCCAGCCAAATGGCGACTCAAAACTAGCCAATATTTATTTTTATATATCTTTAACCGAAACCAACGTGTTTTACATAAAAATCAAGTGGTGTGCTTTGCGACATTTAATTTTTACCTGTGACTGCACTTTGAATTTAGCTGTAAAACCGCAGACATGGCAATACTACGTGTGAGTGACTGTAGTCCTGGAGCGCTGAAGCGATAGGCTGAAAAGTATATTTTGTATTCAGTTTTGAGATCCCAGTCTTTAAGTGTTAAAATAAGCGCAACATAGAATGCTACATTGAGATTGCTTACCTGAAACACAAAAATGGGATGGATAAATTGTATTTGCCACATTGACAATGTGTTTATCATTTTAAAAAGAGACATTTTTTGACAATTAAAAATAGTCCTGGAGCGGCGCTCTGGTGCACTGTAATAGCACTAGTCTACACCCCGACAACAACGTTGACAATTTTATGGGGAGTACATTTATGGGGACCAACATTTGCAAAATAGGTAATCTCTTTCAAATAGTAGGCTATGTGATAATTTATGTATGTATTATATATTCAGCCTTCTTCATAGCAGTTGACACTTGACGTGTTCAGCCGACAGCAAATTGTGGAGGCTAGTCATTCACATGCATACAATGCAGGCCTAAACGTAGGCTAAATCATAACTTAATTGTGAAGTAACACAATAGGCGGATAGTAATAATAATAATAATAATAATAATAATAAATATATGAAGTCCCCCCCAATGATGGGAGTGGGCATCGGCGATTTTTGATGATGGCGATAGGACGATCTGAAAATAGAAACGATTGCCCAACCCTACACACAGTTCACATTAACACCATACAGGACCAAGAAAATCTCACACGAAGACCAATTATGGAAAGCTGTGTGCAGCGGTGATCACACATAACCTGGATCAAAAATATTACTCCACTGCAGGGAACTCCCCCTCCAACAAACAGTCTCACAGGACTTCCACCAGGTCCCATTATATTAGTGTCTGGGTTTTCAACAGAGACCCCTGGGGGCCCTTCAAGGTACAGTAGGGGGTCCCTAGCCAGACAGACTTGATATGCAAAGACTATATGTAGATTTGGAAAATCATTTAAAAATGTTAACATTTTTTAAAATAGCCTTTTTAATGTATGATGGGGGTCCCCTGGATGCCTTTGATGGGGGTCCCCTGGATGCCTTTGATGGGGGGTCCCTGGGTCCGAAAAGGCAGAAACCCCCTTCATGAGACAAAGAGTCTGCATTTTGTGTTCTGTTAGCATCCGTTCCTGCATCTGCCAGAGCCATGACCACTTTAATCACTTACTCGTGCTCAATAGTTTTCACAGGTGCTACAACCGTTTTTACCCATTAAAACACAGACACACACACAGCTGATGTTGGGACTGGTCTTTTCCCTCACACACATCCATGCCTCTCCTCTCCTCCTTACAGTAGTTTCCGATCACTACTCACACCGAGCGCCAGCTTAATAATTGATGCACGGTATCTGGTTTAAGTTATATTAGGGGTGCTGACTTCACAGGCTTCCGGCCATCACACCTTCCGAGGGTACTCAAAAGAAATGTGGAAAACGGTAACAGAGTACGCATCCTCTGGAGAGTATGCAGAAACCTCTCACATCCTTTCCAGAGTACACATTCTTGGCTAATGCACCTCCTGTAAGTACCACTAAAACAGAGATCCTAAAAGGCACGTTCCTAGACTACCTCTATTTGTGCCATATAACAGTACACAAGTGTGATGCAATTTTACACACAAGGATAAATTAAATCTTTTTTAACTTTCCTGAAACATTTTTTTTCCCAATGGCACCGAATATATAATTAATATCCGCAATGATATCAGAGTTAATCTTGAGTATTTCTCTGCTTGGAAGAACCATGCATGAATGGTGATTAACAGCTGGTATCCATGGTGATGCCTCCTCATAGCCTTTTTGACAGGCGAGTGTGTGATAGAGAGAGCGATTATGTATAAAGTGCCCTAGGCATTAAAGAACCTGAAACAGGTTATTGTTATTGGCAGAGAAACAGATGTTACCCGTCTCTCACAGAAAGCGAGAGAGAAAGAGACAGACAGAGTCAGAGAGAAAGAGTGAGAGAGAGAGAGAGAGAGAGAGTCTGTTGTTTGGAGTTGCGTATCCATCAGTCCACAGGAGATAAATTAGCCTGAATGGAAAAGCAAACAGTTTCTGACCCATTTTCAGCCTGAACGCTGCTTCCAGTCAGTTCTGCCTCAGCACTGTCTGACACACCAAGCATGTGTGTTTGTGTGAGAGAGTATGTGTGTGTATGTGTGTGTGTGCGTAATGTGTGTGTGTGTGTGTGTTTGTGTGTGAGAGAGAGAGAGTAATCGCCCTCATCTCTTGCTGTGCAAAGTGCCACTAAATGTAGGCTGACTATCAGTATCCTGTAGTCTTTACACCAAAGGCTCTTTTCTTGCCTGTCTGAAAAGCACAAGGACAGACAGCTGGTTGGGCTGAAGCTGTTATCACTGAGCAATTTTAATTTTGCTTTGTTGTCAATTTCTATTTCTGAGCGGGTAACAGGTAACATCAGTAACTTCAGTGTGCTTGTCAAACTCACCTGACTGATTAGAAACTAAACATGGGCGACGGGACCGGGGAATGACATTAGTTGTACTTCCCATAACTGCTGTAGGAAGCCATTTTATTGAGTAACTGATATTCATATATCACACAGTCTGTATCATGACATCATTACATAACACATTTACGTAGCTGTATTTATTTAGTAAAGTGATTCAGGTTATGTAGAGTACCTCTCTCAGAGGTACAATATCAGTGGCCTGTCCAGGGTTTCAGCCTACAACATCATGGTTATATGTTGTATATAAAAGATCTGTGCAAATTTACCCCACACAGCCCACATTAACGACACAACGCTCACATTAACACCACACAGAGCAGATACCCCCTGGCGGGGGCACTTGTGCAATCCCCAGTAGGTGCTCCTCCTGCTCTGTTACACTTTCCCTAAACGTTTTATTTTTTCTACATACTGCCGGCGCCCGGCGGGGCTTATGCCCCACACCTCAAGAGTTGCTGTCAACTGGACTCCCCCACCGCTGCTGTCCGGCTTCCTCTCTGTCGCCGCTTGACCCTCCCCTCCCCACCGCCGCTGCCCGCTGCTCTCGCCACCATCGCCGCACCTTCATTGCTGCCCCATCTGGACTGTCATCTAGCTGCTGCTCATTCTACTAACATGAACATTAGCTCTTTTGACCATGCAGGTCATTAAAACCTAGACCCTGAGTCGACCAGAGGAGGATGGGTTCCCCTCTTGAGTCTGGTCCTTCCAAAAGTTTCTTCCTAGTTACACCAGGGAGTTTTTCCTTGCCACTGTTGCCTTTGGCTTGTGCTTATGGGGGTTTAGGCTGGGCTTTTCTGTGAAGCGCATTGTGACAACTGGTTGTGAAATGTGCTATATAAATAAATATTGATTTGATTTGATTTGATAGTTCCCTTCCTTCACCAGGATGTCACACTGCCAGTATGGCAGACAGAGCAGACCACTGCTCCAAGCACTACTGCTCCATGCACTGGCCCATGCACTCCGCCATGCACTCCGCCATGCACTCCGCCATGCACTCCGCCATGGACTCCGCGTCCGCCATGCACTCCGCCATGCACTCCGCCATGCACTTCGCCATGCACTCCGCCATGCACTGGCCCATGCACTTCACCATGCACTTCGCCATGCACTCCGCCATGCACTTCGCCATGCACTCCGCCATGCACTGGCCCATGCACTGGCCCATGCACTTCACCATGCACTGGCCCATGCACTTCACCATGCACTGGCCCATGCACTTCACCATGCACCTCTGTGCAGAAGCAGCCCTGATTCATGCACTGACAGAGGGCAGGATTCCATTAAAGCCAAGTGTTCCTTCAGTAAATTTAATTATGCACGAGAAGGGGGACGGGAGCTGAAATCTAAGCGACTTGATTTTACAAATGACATACTTCTCTGCCAAAAACCCCAGCGCAAATATAGCTAAATTGCCTTACAAATGTTTACAGTCCCTGCAAAAGAAATGATCTGACAAGACATCTCAATGAAACGGATCTTAAGCCCCTATTAATCTCTCCAAGCAATGCCTAAACATGCCGGGACGAAGCCAGACCTGTAGACGAATGATGCTGTTTGACTCCTCTGTAAAACCGCTTTAGCAGTGAGATGGACAGAGAGTACAGAAGAATGCTTTGTCTGGAGACAAACAAAAATGTTGCTTATAATCCCTTTGAAAGGGCAGCCCTTATCAGTATACGTTTTTAAGCGACGCATCATCTTCTAACAAGTCCAACAACTTCAACAGCCCTCCTAATTTCAGGCACGAAACAGATAACACAAGACTGATGGAAGAAATTACTATGGTCTCCAGAAAAATGAGAGAAAATGCTGATATGAAAACGGCTACTGAAGCCATTTTACCATTCAGCATTGACTCTCCGTTTATGTATATTTCAAAAGTTCTGTCCTGATTACTT
>JAKUDI010000348.1:0-25000 GCA_022702515.1 Ilyophis sp. 1 JC-2022
GAAAAATCTGAAAAACAATTTGAATGAAGAGCATTGCGTGCTAAGTAGGCTACTTGCTTCCTCTCCAGGGTGTGGTACCACAGCCTGACCTGTCTGATTGCACCTATAATAACCCTCCACAGGGTGCTTACACTGATAAGGGATGGCTGGACAGATGCCACATATCGCCAGGTGCAATTATTTTGCTTATGTTATCACTTATACATTACATGAATTACTTTCCATTACATTTATTTAGCAGGCACACTTACCCAGAGTGACCTAGAGGGAAGTATATTAGTGCATTCATAAGGGCTCGTAAGAGTCCGACTGACGGCACAGAGATAATTAATAATCAATGTTAGAATTCTTCTTCTGTTTTGATGGCTTTCTAAAGATTTGATATCCAATTCAGGGAAATGAAGTTTACCAGAGGTTTATCTAAGCATCCAGAAAGTAGGCCCATACGTGTAATTTGCTTATGAATGTAGGGCCTACATAGTCCACTGTATTTTCAGTTTTTTTCCTAAAAGAAAATCCAGTTTTAACCAGAATATTTACTGAAACTAAATAATGTACGTGTGCAGAGCTATGAAAAATCAAAGGAACTGCAACCTTCTGGTAACAAAACCAAACCCCCTCATATGCGAACTTCTACCGTGCCACAAAAAAACCTTCAAGTGGTTGAAAACAATGCAGATACGTAATAATAAAATACAATGATGGGGTAAAGGAAGATAGGCAATAGAAATAATGGAGCATGACGATGTCTGGTTAGACAGCTACGCCCTTGGTCCGAGCATAAGAATGCTCTCCGCTCTACTATCTGATATAGATTTTCAGCACATCTCTTTAGCAATGCTAACTACTGTTGACAGAACTGAAGCGCTCCGAGTGAGACCAGATCAAAGACACTCTAATTGTCCCTGGATAGAGTTGAACAGAACTTCTTGATGAGCTTCACCAGGGCCTGCTGATCTGTGTTTTAACGTTAAATATTTTATGACGTGCCAGAATAATCGCGGAAGCACTCCCTAGGTGGTATACTGAACCCTGCGAGCAGGAAGGAAAGAGCGAGGTCATCCTGTTCCTCAAACAAACAAGCGCTTAAGAAACAAAGCACCAACAGAACCACTCGGGTTCAGAGGAGGAGAGATATTCCCCTGTGCATAGCAATAAACGCGGTAAAATGCCCCCTCTCCCCAAACAACACATCATACTACACAGAAAAACACGCCTTATTCAACAACAAACCAGACGAAATACCCACAACTGGTAACTTTGATTTATAATTTAAAAAAGAAAGCTTTGAAGATCAGTTACGGCTGGTAATTAGGCCTACGGCCAATGAAAGAGACACCAAAACACATCTACAGCAGGCTGACTATATTCAAAGGTGCAAACATCCAAATATGATGTTGATATCAATAACAATAATAAAGATGACAATAATAATATTAGCACTTGTGATTTTCGTCATCATCGTGATCATCATCTCGGAATCCAGGAACTGACTGTATGTTTATAGTTACCATTTTTTGAGAGGCAAAAAATGTACAGCCTTAGTACTTACTGACTGTCCAAAAAATGTGCGCATTCTTTCCAGACTCGACAAATACTGATGAGATTTTAATTACTGGTCTGGCAGAAAAACCGTTAATATAATGTAATCAAAAGCTTTTAAAAGAAATGAGTGCATTTAGTAAAAGCCCAATTTAATAACGGCAGCATTAGTGACTGCTGGTCTCATCAGTCTTCCAGAACCGGCCTCTCATCAAGTGTAATTAGGAAACATCATTAAGGATAGTCCTGTTTTTTTATTTTGGTGAATTGTATGAAGGATCAGTGACTTGGCCACTTGATATCTCAATACAATAAACATTTCAGAGAGTTTCAGTAGCTTTGCTACGGCAAGACGAATCCCGCCACATTTTCACTCACTCTTATATGTTCGACAGCTGAGCAGTCAAAGATCTTTTTTTTATTAATTCATCTTATATATGCTTCCTTTCCACAGGTTACTTAACTGAAGATCTCCAGTGATCCCTGGATCACAGTCATTTTGAGCTGAAGTTTGTGACAGAGTCTCGGGGCATCCGCAGAAAAATGAGAAAAAACGTTTTTAGAACATTATGTTTATATTTCGAATTTCCAATTTGACATTTTCTGATAAAGGATTCAGACTGAAACTGACCAAAAATTAGGCTAAAAAAGAAAACTGTGGTTTTGAGCTGAAATTCATTACTCACTGTGTGAGGTGTGTTTCTTACAGTAAAAATAGTGGCACTGGTGTAACCAAGGATAAAATATAACCTCTGCACTTTTGCAAGAGCCTTATGCGTTCATAGCACTGACGTCTGCACTCTAACAGTGCCCCCTATATGCATGGAAATAAAATATATGACTACATTCACTGTGATGTGCATTTGGTGAATGCATAAGGTTATATAGGTTATATAGGTCAGGTTATAGAGCACCCGCCGGGAAATCACAAAAGTGCTGGTTCGATTGTACCTGTCATCGACGTCCAAAAGAATCATACACAGCTCCATCAAAAGCTTAAAATGTACACGTGAATTCCAACCAGCGACTGTCCCAGAGCAGTAAAATGTCGACACTCTCATAGAACTAGCTCTATCTAAAATGAAACATCTATCACTGAATGAGAGCGTCAGCTAAATGCCTAAAATGTAAATGTAATTATTTTCTTTATGTCAGTGAAAGTAATTATTTTCCAAATAACCACACCCCTCGCAGTAAATTCCTTTCACCTCAGGGGTGTCATATTACCTGTATAATAAAGCATGTTCAGCAAGCCAAAAACATAAACATGTGAAATAACAGCACACACAGCATGTCTGTAAGAAGCAAAAAGAAGAAATAGCCTACTGCTCTAGAACCACAACTGTAACTGTCTAACCGCAAGGCAAAGTCCAGAGAGCTCGAGGGAGCGTCACCGATTAACCTTGTGGGCCAGCGTTGTGACCCTGCGACACTTCAAATCGACCTCAAACCTGAGGAAATGCTACCGACAGTGAGTTCTTTTGACTTCAGAGACAACCCAGGGTCGTTTCATTCACTGGGCTATTGTTACTTCGCAAGACGAGGACTCTCTCTCCTTCAGCTTGTAATTATTGATCTTTCTCTTCTTCTACTTCAGTAGTCACTTAATGATAGAAACGGAAAAGGGAAATGAGCATAATGACATATCCAAGTGAAGATGAATAATGTATATGACGGACCTGCTATTCACTAAAGGCCATCTGTCTCCCTTTTATTTGGCCAGTAAACATTTATCAAGACATACTTTTATGATCGAGGGTCCTGCGCTAATGTACTCGTAGACTTATTAATATTTGAAGAATAAACATAATCAAAAAGGCAATTGCTGTATTTCTTTCTTTTGTTTAGCAGTTAGGAATGGGTTTATCCATCCAATCAATTTTCCACATAACTGTGTTGCTCTCATTCAAAGCAGGAACAACCAAATTGCTATCTGGCATCAATCAGCCAAGTAACATCAATGAAACAAAATGGCCTCTAAAAAGCCTTGGATACCATTGTGGGAAGTATCGTTGTTTCTGTGTACTGTAAGGCGAAGAAAAACATTTTCACCTATTTTGTGAAACTGTTGTAGTCACTGTTCTTGTTTGGTGTCGACTTTGTACACTCTACTACTGAATGTTCAAGTACATACTTGAACACTCAGTCAGGAATGTTGATATTTGGGGAACCCCTCAATATAACTTGGCTTATAAACTATATCTTTGTAACAATAAAATTATAATAATTTGTGTAGAGGAATGTATACATTACAATGAGAATATACTAGCATAAATTAAAATACAAAGGCATCAACATGTTGGTGAATTCATTCATTAGACCTACATTATGTTTGCATAGTAACGGAATTAATAGTTTACAGGCTTCGGTGCTGTAGCTTGGTGTTGTATTGTTAGTTTGATCATTCATTTTTAAATCTAATGGTGAGCTTACAGATAATTAAGCCTTTAGAATTAATTCAGTCCTGAAACCAAATTGTGACGACATAATGCAAGGATTGTGTTTCATGTGACCATGTGCTGCCCTCTAGTGTATAAACGAGAAATTTCCAAAAGGAAGGCATGTCAGCAAAAGTTGTTGAAAAATCATACATTCAGTCTGATTCAGTCTATTTTAATGACACCGTACAGATGAATACAAAATAACAAAAATAAGTCCACTGACAAATAGTTACGAATACCATGATGATTTTCCAAGGGATTTTCTGTTACTGGGATGGCAGGTGTGCCATCCTCCAAGTTACGGCTTGGTGGGGCAGACATGCTCCATACCTACAGTCAGGTCCATAAGTATTTGGACAGTGACACAATTTTGTTGTTTTGGCTCTGTACTCCAGCACATTGGATTTTAAATAGAACAGTGACTTATTTTCCTATTGAAAATGAGTCAGGAGAAACAACCCTTAAAGTGATCCATCCATATCTACTGCATATCTGGCAGTAGGGTGATGGTTTGAGGCTCGTTTGATACCTCAGACCCTTGATGACTTACAGCCATTTAACCAACCATGTGTTCCATACTATTCCCTTGTAATTTGCGTCTTAATCTAGTCCCACTCCCAATTCCCATAGAGATCCATTCAAATGCAGAGATTATCGTATGTAAGAGTACCTGAAAATAAGATATCAAGAGTCTTTTGATGTTGTTGGGAACATCAGGAAGTCATGACATGCAAAGCAATATGCAACCAAATATATATGATAACTTTATTAAAGTTTATTTTCATTTGTCCAATTACTTTTGGTCCCCCAAAAAATGGGGGGGGGGGGGGGGCCCCATTCACCCGATATGGGCGCAAAAACCCTCAAATTAAAGCTGAAAGTCTGCACTGTTCCATTTCAAATACAATGCGCTGGAGTACAGAGCCAAAACAACAAAAATTGTGTCACTGTCCAAATCCAAATACTTACGGACCTGACTGTATATAGCACAGAGTATTTGGCACTTTTTAGGGTTTCCTATAGAAATAACCACAATGGCAACAGACTCTCACAGACTTAAAAACATTAACTTCTTAGTAGTATTATTCCACCAACATATATAAACAGGGCGCTAGTATTGGCAACAAATATTGGCAACATTTATTTAATTAATAGTGAAATAATCATAAATGGGTACAGGTGGTCAACAATGATTTCGCACCAATCGGTGGTGATCTGATGATTCGGGGCCGCTTCATGCTCACTGGGCATGCGCAATACCCACGTGTTTTCTTTTATTTGGATCAAAGTCAGACACATGGCTAAATACAATGGCGTCTGCAGCAGTGGTTTTATTCTGTCTGTCGTTTTTGTTAAACATTATCTTGTGGGCAAGTGCTTTTAACAACGTACGCAAAATCACACATCCATGTTACAAACCTATAAGGGACCAGAGACCTGCAATTGTTAAGTAAGTAGCTACAGTGTCAAAATATGTTGCATTATATAGCTCTACTTGGTACACTAGCTAGGGAGTTAACGTTATCTAACGGTGGGATTAGCTAACGCTAGCTGGAGACGGTGGCAGGAGCAGTGAAATTGAACTATGAATTAGCGATCTTTAAGAATTTACTGAAGAACCGAGAGTACATTTGAAGCCTTACATTAATGATTATGTGCATCATGAAGCTCAACGGTTTCTGCGCTGTGTGTTGACGTTGGGTTAGCTGTCTAACCAGCTATAACTCGTTTAAACCCGATAACCTTAACCGAGACACTCGCGTTGGTGCCTGGTCTTTGCAAAGCTGCTCATTACTTTAAAAAATACTTGCGACAAAGGAGCTCGGGAGTTACCCATGTACTAGAAATGTTCGTTTGTTTTCCTTTCAGAACCTACCCTAGACCCCATGAATACCTGAACGTCTCGGATCTTCCCGCGACATGGGACTGGCGGAACATCGATAGTCGGAACTACATGAGCGCCACTCGAAACCAGCACATCCCGCAGTACTGTGGCTCTTGCTGGGCCATGGGCGCTACTAGCGCCCTCGCAGGTTGAAGACGCTTTGACTAACAGTGGCCACACCTTCTAACCAACCTTGTGCACATTGGGTGTTTTAATTAACCAGTAACCATAGGAGGGCTAGGTTGCTAAAAGACCTTTTTTTTTCTTTCTATATTCGTATGACGTCATTGCTTATATGTTCCGAAAGGCTGGATGGAAATCTGATCGGGTGCTTTTTTAATGAACCTTTAAAGATCGCATCAATATCAAGAGGAAGGGAGCCTGGCCGTCTGCATACCTGTCTGTCCAGAATGTCATAGACTGCGGGAAAGCGGGGTCTTGTTTTGGCGGAGACCACTTGATGGTGTATGAATATGCGCACAGACAGGGCATTCCCGATGAAACCTGCAATAATTACCAGGCTAAAAACCAAGGTACTCTTACTCTGAATTGTTTGATAATCTGCCCATCTGCTAAAATATCAACTGTTTTTTGTCGATTGTTTTTTTTTGTTTGTTACACCTATACCTTACAATGGCAACTCTATTTGCAAATTGCTTGTAATTGTAAGGTGGATTATTAAAATTTACACCAATGCCACAGGTGTAAAGGATTACTTTTAGAGGGAATGAATAAATGTCAACACGCTACTCTTATGCTGCCCCAAGGAATTTTATTTCTACACACACCCGCCAATGTTTAGGTCCGCAAAAGTTTTCTTTGACTCATGCATCCGTGTGTTGTCCGGTGTGCTTACAAATACACTCAATCCACAAAGCGTAAGAGTGGCGTGTGGACATTATTTCCTGCTTCTTTCCACAATCCATTTTTCAGTATGTCACCTACAGCTCAGCTAAGTACATGTAAATTGTATGGAAATATATCTTTTGTATTGTAATACGACCATTATGACAACAATGTCCAACCTCTTTACCGTTTGACTTTGTTCTTAAAATCTAACCTTTCTACTTACCTGGACATTTTATAGGATTGAAGGGTTACATCTTAGATGTTAAACCAGTGTTGCTAATTGACAGTATTCTGTGTGACCCCCCTACAGTTTCTCAGTATGTTGACCACACACTCTTAACATTTTGTAGTTATGGATAGAGGTCACCACGGCCCTCCTTATTTTCGTTTCATGTGTTTTGGCCATATTGGCGGCTGTTGAAATCCTTTGTGCTCTTTGTTTTGGCTGTAGCCTGTGACCTCTTCAATCAGTGTGGCACCTGCAGTTTCTTTGGCTCCTGCAGTACTGTGCAGAACTACACTCGGTGGAAAGTGGGCGACTACGGGGAGGTTTCTGGACGAGAGAAGATGAAAGCAGAGATTTACACCAATGGGCCCGTAAGGTGAGGGCTGCCCCGCTCTGGGCCTCACTCTGGGCCCCACTCTGGGCCTCGAGAGACTGAATGCATTCGTTTGCTAGGTCCGTTCTTGCCCGTTTTGTTTTGAGAAGTAAATATTAAAATATATGAACAGAAGCCTGCTCAGGTGTATGGCTGTAGTTTACAGCTTAAGCTTTGGCGGCCATTTTTAAAATCCCAGTTATATTCCATTATATGCATGAGGGTTCTTGATAAGGAGTACTGTCACAAAAGTAGGGGCTATAGATCTAGGTCATTCGTTTGTATACGTATACATTGACCGCAAGTCTTCTTAGGCACATTGTAGCCCGACTTGTACAGTAGGCTATGTATGTATATGTGTGTTTGTGTACATCAATACAGTATATTTATATAGTCTCAATTAAAGTATATTTAATTGACATATATAATAGTATATATACTGAAGTTAATGAAAAGGGCTCCTGCGCACAGTGAGATACTTGCAAAAAGACATTTAATAAGTGCAAAGTTTCAGTTGCATAGACCGTTGTCAGGCATGTCTCGGCGACGGTCTACGTGACCGAAATGTTGCGCTTATTAATTTCTTTTTAATTGTGTGTCAGGCGTGATTTGCTCTGTATTGCTCCCATAACTGGTTATGACTGTCCTTCAGCTGCGCAATAATGGCCACAGATGGTCTGGAGTCGTACAGCGGTGGAGTCTTTGCAGAGTTCCACCCCCTGTCGTTCACAAACCATATTGTGTCGGTGGCGGGCTGGGGCCTGTCTGAGGATGGGACCGAGTACTGGATCATGAGGAACTCCTGGGGACAGCCGTGGGTTCGTCTAATTCAAATGCTCCCTTCATAAGTATACGGGCGAATGAGGAGGAACGACTCGATTCCAGGAGAAAAGTGTGAAAAAAAGAAAGGAGAAGAACAGAAAAGGGAAAGAAATGATTTAAAGAAAGTTTAAAGGATATGGCCGGCGTAATTTTATATTTTTCTTATTGTCAACATGGCTTACGAAAAGACCAAAACCTACAATGTTTGTCTGACTGTCAATACTGTCTGGCATTCTCCAATTCAATCAAATAAGTTGTGAATAAAAATCATTCAAATACTAAAATCATTCAAATATGGCTCAGAAAGACATATGTTAATTTTCAGAAAATGCAACCTAGTATCACGAAAAACATGGTCAGTGTAGTTTGTTTCCAGATTTACTTCAAAATGGAGCAAATTGTTAATTTTGATGGGGACTATTTTCAGTATTTCATTGCCATGCATTTGTAAACATTCGATGCGGTAGTGAATAGGGACATATCGATGAAGGCAATCGCTGTCACTTCATAAAGTTGTTTCAGTAAAAAGTACAACGGCCAGGTTCATCATAATGATTAATTAAGCTGACCAAAGCAACAATATGTCTCCTTGACTTGTTTTAATAGTTTTTTTGGACAACAATGGAGTTTGACTATCTGGCTAGATGGACAATACTTGTTGGTAGGATTAATTTATTGTAGGTTTCGGTCTTTTCATAGTATATGTTGATCACAAGAAAAATATTAAATTGCGCCGGCCTTCCAGCAGATAGTATGGCTGGCTTCTGCCACCTAGTGGAGGGAATAAGTAGGTTTCTGCCTATATGCCATGGTTAAGAATGCTCTGGCAATTGACATATATGCAATAAAACATATTAGATTTTAATTTGAGTCAAATTTTAGTACCCCTAGCACAATGGAATAACTTTATTAAAAATATTATTTATATTACAAAAATAAAAGAAGCCAGGGTTATTCATGGTTCATTGTGGTCACTGGTGGTTGAACATGCTTTGCAAATATACCTAATGGCTTGAAAAATATATCTAGCAGTGGTAGAACCAAGGAACAAGGTACAGGCTGACCGCTCTACTGATATTCTTATTTTTATATTTAATCTCTAGGGAGAAGATGGATGGGCGAGAATCGTCACTAGTGCGTATAAAGACGGAAAGGGAAACTGGTACAACCTGGCCATCGAGAAGAGTTGTGCGTATGGAGACCCCATCGTTCCCTAGAGTGGATTGGTCCACTTCCTGTCAATTGGAGAACTGACACTCGGGTCTAGTGACGAGAGCTGCCGGATTGTGATTTCTGGGAGGTTGAGGAAAAATCTGTGGTTCCTGTGGACATACTTTTTCAACAGAAGAGGGGAGGGGTGGGCTGGGGGAAAGCTTAACCTGAAATAAGAAGAGTTTGCAGGACGGTACTTAATCCTCGTCAAAGTCGCCGTTTAAACTGCAGCTAGGTTTTATGTTGGTGCTCTTCTATTACAAAGCACTGGATTTTTAGAGATCGGTTAGTCCTCAGTTTTCATGCAGTGTGTGCAGGTTTTGGGGCATTTTAACGTCACCTCATTGCATACATCGCACATCATCCAGTGATTTGACATATCTAGTGTTGTGAATATAATTTTGGAAACATAGCTCATAAGTTAGTATTACTATGTCTTTGAACAGCAGGTTGACATAAGCAATCAAATGAAACCTAATTTACAGTTTCATTTCCAGTTAAGTGTGATCGCTGCCCTGAGCAGGAAGTGTCATCGCGCGCCTCGATTAGCCGCCGTCGGTTTGCCGGAGAGAGCTGCGCGTGAATTGTACGCCTCGGACACGAAGACCGCGCAGCTCAGTCGGTGGACCTGCCGGTGAAAAGAGGCTAGGAACGGGAGAACTGATGCAGGATGCGGCAGTGGTGAAACGGACATATTAATACGATTGGGCATTCTATATTTGGAAAAAAAGATACAATTTTAATGAACGCATTATTAAAATGAACACTAATATGCTTTGAACGTGCCATATTTTACCACAATATCGAATCTATTTAAACATTGTCAGATGGTCCTAAATTGACCAACATCGACACATGACTTACAGATACTGCGCAGTCTGTTCTTTCCGGAATTTAAAGAGTCTGTTAATCTGCAAGATAAAAAAATCTGTACTTTCCTTTTTCACATTAATGAACAGGAAAGTCATAGAAATTTTGTTTTGAAGTAAAGTATGCCTTTTATATTTCACAAATGATTTTGATTACATATGGTGCTGAAATATTAACCAGTTGTTCACAGGTATAGCAGTAGCTATGAGCACAGATATTTTGAGTGGAGGTGTTAATACTACTACCTCTAAACATAGCCTTGTACTTAGTCGAAGAAAAAGATATTCTTTGAAGTAACATTTATCAACTCTGGCCAAATGCTTATTGATTCTTGGATCCTTTGGATTGCTGTATGGGCGTTGGGATCCAGAGACGTTTTAACCATTTTAAAGTACAACTAGTTATGTTCTCATCTCTAGTACTGCTGTATCTGTCATTTTTATTTTACTGTAACAGTGGTTTTCAATTGTTTTCATGAGAAATATCCAGGATATATTCCAGAATTTGTATTTGTATTTGTTTTATAAGTTTATGTCCCACATATATTTTGATGGTAACGAGTGAAAAGTTCATTTCAATTACAACAATAAAAGGATTTGACATCAGTAAATGCAGGGTTTTGTGCATTTGTGTATTGCATCTTCATAAACCCCTTTATTCAGGTGACAGTAAAATAAATAGAAAACACAATGGGGCCAGTAGAAGAGTGGCTGCAAACATACTTTTAGGGACAAATGTATTTCTACCCTTGCGCTGCAATAGTCTTATAAAGGTTTTTATTGTTAAATGGTGTTTTTTTCATTATGATCATTTGCAGTTCTTGACAACTGTATTTTTAACTTAGCCATAATACAGATAGCTGAATATATGTGTTCGACTTTGTAAGGCAGAAAGCCAGCTGAATACGAAATGAAAATAATGAGGCCAGCACTCCCACATTCAGTAGATAATTCATACTGCAGTACTCTGGATGCATTTCAGCAATCCTGCCGCCTTCAGTGTGTAACTCACGGCCAGTCAATATCATACGCCCGTCTCCAGCGCTGTCACAAGTGTGGGGAGGTAGGTGGTAATAATTGTAGGGTCCCAAAGCTGGTGGTTGACCACAAAAATACAGGAGGATCACGTATAGCAGGGGTTGTCAATGGTGCAAGGTCCTAAGCAAAGGCTGTAGTGGTTGAATCAGGTGTGCGCTTGATTGAAACAAAAGCCTGCACCCACATCTGCCTTTTTTGGACAAGATGGAGGACCCTTGATGTACTTACTTCAATGGTGGTGGGGCCAAATGTCAGATCTTTTAATGGGGCCCAAAATCACTAGCAGCGCCCCTACACATCATACCAAAACTTAGTCACACTGAAATGACAGTCCCATGTGCTATGTGTAATTATGTATTCAATAACATTTTGTCACCATTCTTCACAATCGACTACACAACAAGTTGGCCCTTTTAATTCAGCTTATTTTGAGAATATTATATCTTCACAAACACCCACATTTTCAGCTTGTGACCAACAGTACTGTGATTTCACATACATTTTGTCTGTGAACATGTTTTATGTCTTATTTTTTAAAGGCCCTTCTAGGGACCATTGGAAATGAGCAGAAGCTATACATGCTGTGATGCATTTCATTGGATAATTGTTTTTTTATGTAGGCCTATACTGTATCTGTCCCTATCAAATTAACATTAAATTAAATTAAATTAATGAAATAAAACGTAATTTAAAACTTTGCATGAGTTTAGTTCAGCCTCTTGAAGCGGATGTGGGTGGTAGCGCCCCCATTTCATTTACCTGGAATTGCTGACAACAGATTTGATCCGCTGGTTTGACTGACAAGTGATTTGACTTTACTATACGCGACAATCTTGAATAGTCTCATAATTTGTTAGCAGAAGATAACAGGCACCCGTTTTCCTGCTGTACCGAGATATTCGTTATAACCATTAGCTGGATAATGTATTCTTAATTCATATCGTTCTTTGCGAGTTTCAGAAGCATATTAACACCAATAGGCTATATCATTTTTCGATTACTTTCACATAATTTTGTATATATGGATTTGAAGTGGCGAGAAATAGACCCATGTGACAAAAGCGTCATCTATGTCAATATTATGGAGCTGTTTTGAAGCAAAATCAAGCCTGCATGTGTCACTTTTTACACGATTATTGACCTAAATTTTGAGGCTTGGGGGAAGAAAAAGATGCTTTGAATCATCCGGATTTGTTTGTACTCTGGGTCATGCAATGTATCTTAAGTTCGTTCTCATGAATGGTACATACCGGCTACCGCACTGAAGATGATTTTTGCAGAAAAATGAGCGTTTCAACGGATGGACATTCGTGACGGTAGTCAACACTGAACAATGTTCACTGAACATTCGCACATAATAATTATCTTGAAGTCTCTCAATTGTAACCAGGCAGTTATGTGTCCGTGAAATATTACAGTCGTTAAAAAATAATGCCAGGATTGAATGGCAAATGGAGTTCTCTCGTTTTTGTCGTTTGGATCGTCAGTTGCGCATTTATATTTTGTGAGTATTTGATATATTATCCGATAATTTTTCAGTGTTCTTGGCCGGAGATGGATCGTGCACCAAACGGAGAAAGCAAGGACCGGGAGCCTGTCCCAATATTGCTTTAGGAAATTCAATCATTTTGGAACACGAAGTAGATTGTGGAATGTAGCTACTTTATCCGGCTCGCGTAAATCGTTATTTAATTGTAATAAACGTGAATTTGAACGTAAATGAGTAAGAGTGGTTATTTAAAGTCACATATCTAGTTCATATCACATGATGCCACTTTTCCCAGACAATGCAAATTAGAAACGTCTTTGAAGGTGTTTTGCGCACAAGGAGCTATCACTAACGGTTCGTTGTAAATCTCTAGAAATAACATTTTATTTAGTCTGTAACAGTTTATGTCTGTGTTAAATATAAAACAACCAATTAATCAGAGCGTCGACAGACGTCTACATCTCTGCCACAGCGTATGACGGAAGGCAGAAAAGATCGATGCGCAATTGAATTAGATGCACGTTCACTTTTCAAGTGCACAGAATGGCTGTCATATGTATCTTGTCAGTAGTTTTATGTCTTGCTCTCGGTTCAAATGGCGCTGTATCCCATTCCCAACACGTGTGGTTCAAGTGCAAGGCCGATCTTATAGGGTGAGAAATAGAGAGAAATAAGGGCATTTTAAAGAATGTTAGACACGTAGGCTACACATAGTCTACAAAGGAAACGCGACGACACGAAACTGAGGAATTCAGGAACCAAGTTGAAGTAAATTATCGACCGAAGTGAGCGCCATTCAGTGGACTGATTAAGCTACGACGACCCGAATGGTTATAAAATAGATAAATCGGAGTGATTATGTAAGCACTAAAACAGTCGGGACGCAAACTGATTGACTGTGTGGAATACAGAATGGCCTGACTGACAGGGGTCTTGAGTGCCCCAGGGAGTGGCAGATGGAGAGGGCCTTCCAGACGGCGATGTGGCTACTGCGGTCAGAGGTGGTCTTCGTCCTTGGAGAAGTCTTCGACGAGGGAAAGTGGAGTTCCACAAAGGTCCGTTCTTTAGCAGCCTGCGTCCATGTTGATGCCATCTGTGTAGATTGTACTGAATGCGTTCGTGCATAAGGGTGTACGATGGACTGTGTTTATGGAAGAATTTAGATGCACACACAACTTATGTACAAGACCTGGTGAAGTGGTTAGAGAACTGGACTTTTAACCAGAGGGTTACATTACGGGTGGTGTCTTGTGTGCGGTTATAACCTTGACTATGGATCTTAAAATGTATTTAAATGAAATATCCATGGACGTTTACCTGTAGGCTATTTCAATTAAATGTTCAACTGTAAAGGAAACTATTTATGCTGCACAGCCATGTATTTAAAATGGTCTGAATTAAATAAAGGCAAAAACAATACAAAAAGATTCTACACTGCAGAACAATGACGGGGAAAGATAGCCTTCCAATTGTGCAATTGAAAATCACCCATTTTTAACTTTTTGTGAGGGAAAATATGTGTCCATTGTTCAGCTTGTTGCACAATGCAAACACAAACACAGAAAACTACTGGGCGCATTAAGGGTGTGTAGCATCTTCACAGTCATTATTTAAGCCTGCTTCACCAGTCTGAAGTTTAAACCTGGCAAACTGAGCTCAAAGCTGAATGTCAAACAAAACCGTTTTCTGCTCCAGAAAGGTAGGCTATAAGGATGGTTTGTGTTTCGAACTAACAGAACCATGAAACATGTTGAAGTGAGCTAATTAAATATATTATGTTACTCAAGTGCTACACTTAAAATAGTTGGACCAAGTATTATTTTAGCAGGATTTTATATATTATTTTATTTATTTATTTTAATAATTTGGGCTGTCTATGTCCAATTCCCACCCCAAATTGGAATGTCCAATTGTGCCTCCGAACCGCGTCCGTGGAACAAGCCCGCTGCAGGACACCCGGGTATCTCAATGCAAACGGGTGCAAACCCACGGCTTCCTTCGAAACACGTGGCTCAGTCACCTGTTTCCTCCTACGCGCCATAGTCAAACTCGCACAGAGCTGAATCGAAGAAAGACCACCCATATGCAGCTGCAAGCAGGCCATGGGCTTGTCCATGACCAGCGGGGTTGCCTGGTGAATGCGGAGCGACTGATCCCACCCATACCCTGGGCAACGCAATTGCCAATTGTGCGTCGCCCGCGGCGTGGCTACCGACCACAGTCGGCACAATCCGAATTTGAACCCAGACCGTGGGGCCCATCCATGCAACACGATTAGATTTTAAAATTTCTTTATTTTCCATAAATGTAGACCTACATGACATCACACAACCAGGCACCATTGATTAACAATCACTTAAAATGACCTTAGAGCAAAGCTTTGACGCCGGTTGTTAAAGTAGAAAGGTTTTAGGCTATACAAATGACTTTATAATTTTCAATTATCTTTAAGGCTAAAGTTGCATTTGGGTTGAAATATCATACAAAACGGATTCAGTCAATGTGTTGACTGTTGCTTCTTCCTCAGGACTGGGACGATGACGTCCGGCGTTTTCGGAAGATGTTCCGCCACCCAAGAGACACGGAGCTGATTGTTCTTGTCGGGAACCATTACGAGTAAGTTTGAAGTAAAAAGGTAAAAATTCCAATGAATAAATGGCACTGAGTTGAAATAACACAATGATTTGATTTGTTGGAACAATCATTTTTTTGCCAAATTAAAGACTGTTTACCATACATTTTTAGAAATCTGAACTTCTCATGCAGACATGTGATTACGAGGTTCTCTGTGATTAGGCGACAGAGGAGAGGAACTGCAAACCGTTTGTCATATTTTTATAGCTTTTGCTCAGTGTTAAATATCTGTACATATAGGCTTATTACAGAACAATTTGTTTATAACTAATTAGGCTACTTCTTGCTTCATGAGATAATAATCAAATTATCATCCATCGTCTGTAGACTGCTGAGATAGCTGGATCATGTTTTTAGTTGAATTAAAGTTTTTTAGACTTAAAAGTCGTTGAATGTTTACATTACTACTTTGTTGTTTTTTGAGCTTATGAGGGGGGTATAGGCTATTGCAACCACTCCCGTCCATGTTTCTGCCTATGTGTGTGTGTGTGTGTGTGTAACAGCCTTAGTGCCTACAGTCCTGATCCGATTTGTATGAAACTTTGTTGACAGGTACACAAAGATCTGAATTCGCGACTATTTTATTATTATAATTTTTTTAAAATCGGTAAATTAATTTCCACTAATGTCGAATGAATCATTGTGGAGGAATAGACGTTGCAGGAACAGGCGTTACACCGGTTGAACGCACGATGGCGCACATGGTAGAGCAACACTTGCAGATTTAGTCAAAGGCTTTGCCCGCTCACACGCGGGTGTAAGGCATCTCTCCGAGTGCCATTCTAGTTTGCTCATATTTTTTGTCAATGGACCAAATGCAAACATAACATTCTGTGATATGATGATACATCATATCATAGATATATAATTCCTGGCCCTCTGGCATCTGTGCTTTTATTGGTTCATTAACTGCCAGCAAGTATTCCATAGAGCTGTTAATAGCTTTGGTTTGAAGCCAAAGGTAATGGAATTGTTTTCTATAGTTTCATAATATCCATTATATTCTGCCGTATACCCTCATACAGTATATTATTTTATGCAGTAAATTCAGTATATATTCTCTATATGGTAGCTGACTGCATCCATAAATTTTCCTCTACCAGGATGAACTGGTACAAGCTGCATCGCTTTGAGAAGATCTTCAATGTCACCTCTGCCGAAATGGTCACAAAGGTCAAGTGAGTCATTTGACCTCAAAATTTACAATCTTTGACATCAAAACCCACATCAAACCCAGCTGCCAGACCCTTCAGTACTTTTCATAATTCTAAAGACAGCTGGGATTTTACAGGACGGACGGTAGGCATATTACTCAGCTGCTCTGGTGAGTTGGTTGCATATAATGTGTGAATGGTGTTGCCCGCTGTGGCACAGCAGCACAGCAATCCCCTCTCAGAAGACTGAGCGTTCGCAGCTAACTCAGGCAGTACTGTACCCTGCAGTGACGGAGTCAGTATAGCCGTATAAATGAAGAATAACAATAAAACTTTTTGATCTGGTGAACAGCTTGGCCTTGCATGGGGATGGCTGCCCCATACGCCAGGCTGTTGAGAGGGAGCTTCTTCGCCTTTCCCCGGACCTCAACTGCTCTCTGCAGGTGGGCGTCATACACACACACACACGGAGAGAGACAGACAGACACACGCTTATAAAAACCCTTCAACTCCCTGGATCAGTATGTCTGCTCTTCAATAGGACTTCAACACATTTCCAGAGCTGATTATGAGGCCTTCGAAGAACTGGAAAGGTGCTTGAATTTGTGCGGGGACCCGTATAATGTTTAGGTAACTGGACCAAGAAGGCTGTAGGTTTGACCTGGAGGTGGCGCACTGTCTGAGTCTCTGAACAGTAAATATCCAGCTGACGTGCACAGTTCTGGACATAAAGAATTAAGCCACACAGGCCGCACTAGACAAGGCTTATGTTCGGCACATAAATTATGTAAACAACGTAATGCATTAATTTAACACTAGCGGAAGAAAAAACGAAGCCGTTAAGGGCTTTAGGGTTAGCAAAGACACTCTGGGGAATAAGGTTTTACTGAAGACCGCCTTTCAGGGCATTAAGACCATGTTAGTGTTGCGCGCTTCCTTTCTGCAGGCAGGCCCCGTGACAGAAGACTGCAGCGACGCCCGGTGATTCCCCTTCTCTCGGCCTATTATCCTACAGGTAGGACAGCAGGGCCACTCAGAGGGCTGCATGGGAACTGGCATATTTGTGATGAGCCCTAGGCTGACGAGCAGAAGGCAGCAGATTGAAATCCCCCAGGGGGCACTGCTGCTGTACCCGTGTGCCTTGGTTAAACCGTCGGTAAATATCAGTGCGCGTGAATAAAAGGCCAGCTCTGTTAAGGCACAATGAGCAAGGGTGTCGGCTAAACAAAGAATGGATTTTGTATTCGGTATTCTTTAGCTGTGTATTAAAAACATTTCCCTCACAAATGCATATGCTGTCCAAGGCATTAACCCCCCCCCTCAGAATGTCTGGCGTCAGCACACGGCGTGTTCCGGAACATTCACAGATCTGTCCCTGTGCCCTTCCTCCACACAGCACTACCCTCTCTATTGACTCAGTGACACCACCTGCACAGGACAGGACGCTACCCCGCCCAAAGATCGCTACCTGCTGTTCAAAGAGCAGTATGACGTTACTCTCTCAGGAAGCCTCTCGGAAAGGTAAGCTGCTCTGGGAAGAGGACGCAAGAATCAATAAATTGTTAAACTATTTCTTCTTGAATTTGGTCTTCTGAGACTTGAGAATAGTTTTTAAATGTAGAAAGAGACAAAGTCAGAAAAACCTTTAGATGACAAACCAGGAACACCATTTCCACCCTCTGATAGAGCAATTCTGTTTTTAAGCTGAACTCCTTTTTTACTAATGGTAATGCCATCATTCAGTGAAAGTTTGTGATGGAAAAGTTGGTTAAAATGCATTTGATTTCACTGTTAGAACGTAATAATATAAATTCATGGGTAAAAAGTGTACTTAAAGGTTAAAAAATTACTGCGGATTTTACTGGAATCTCAGTATAAATAGGTTTGAAGGGTTGTGTGCAGGTGGAGGCGTGTCTGTTCACGAGCCCCCGCCCCTTTCCTCTCCCACAGCTTCTCTGGTGGTTTCAGCCCCGCCTCAAACTGAGCGGCCACACCCACAGCGCTTGTGAATTTCTCCATGGAAACAAGTACCCCGAGATCAGTGTTCCCTCCTTTAGTTGGAGAAACTGCAACAACCCTAGATTCATCCCGGTAACCAAGACTTTTTAAACAACAACCCCCCCTAGTAGAAGCACACATTCATCCTTGTGGACCAATAGAAGCACACTCCACCATCCTCCCTGTGAACCAATAGAAGCACATACCATTCCACCTTCCTCCCTGTGGACCAATATAAACACACATAACCTCCTACCTTTGCCAGTGTAGACCAATAGGAGCACACATATCCCATGTTCCTCCCCATGGACCGACAGGAGCACGTGTCACACAAACAGTGGCCTAACGGAAACACAGGGACCCAACTGCAATAAACAAGCGCCTCTGGCATCGACGACGGTGATCCTCCCCATTGTGTTTGGAGCAGCGTGGAATGTCTACAGCCACTAAAAAACGGGAGTGCGCACTACCACACACCTGCTGATTACAGCCTCTAATTAACTCATTTCAGACAGGCACACCGTACAGTGGAGGTACTGGGCTAATACAGGCCAATGCCAAACTGGGTTTGTATCACTGCAGTTGTTACTCGGCTTAACACTGCAAAACGGCCGGGTTATTGCTGACACAAGCGAGAGACATGCACTAAGACATGACGAACCTCCGTACAACATGAAGTATTAAGGCGGATATGAAGTATTATTGTGGACGTGAAGTATTACAGTGGATATGAAGTATTTATGGTGGACATGAAGTATGGTGGATATGAAACATCATGGTGGATATGAAGTATTGGTGCCAAAAGTCATTTATATATTTTTATCTCTTAAAACCAAAGTGCATCGCGTGTTCTGCTGTGTAGGATTTGCATAAAATGGTTTAGGAGAAATATTCAGACAAAATATCAAATTCTGCATTGAAAATAAAATCAAGTCTTCTAATGTGCCGGCTTTATTAAAATAAAATAAAAATGTCATTATTTTGAAAATTCTCTCAGGTTTACACACCTCACTTTCTCTCTTACTCTATAATCGCACAATAAAAGCTGCTGTTGATTGGAGGAAAGAGGATCCTATCGAGGGGCGCGCACACATTCACAATGTCTCTGAATGACCAAAGAGTTACCAAATCTCACTTGCATTTATTCTTCTCACTCTAGACATGCTTATGTATGTGTGTATGTATACACATTTACTCTGTGGACATACATACGTATGTATACACCTAGGCACACACACATATTTAAACATGTGAAATTGTACATATATATTTATATAGATCTATAAATTTACATGTACACATGTGTACATGTACTCGCGCACGTGTACATTTCTCTGGCGTACTTCATATGGAAAAGTTGGTTCCTATTAAAACACCCATGTTGCAAATTTGGACACTTCAAATGAATTCCAATGTTTTAAAGCTGAGAATCAAAAGAACACGAGAACAGAAGGGAAAAAAAGGAAATGAAGGCGTGTCACTGCAACATCTGGTCGTCACTGTAGGTAAGTGGTTCATTTGCATAATGTATACAGGATTTTTTTCCCCCTAATTTTTTTTAAAACTTTTTTTTTTATTATTATTTTTTTTTACTAAAGAGCATTTCCTTTTTTATAAACCAGAAAAAAAACTAAACTCTACAGAGAAAATCCCTACCGCAGTCTCTCCTGCTGATAGAGTGACATCAAGCTGTACAGCGCAGTCAAAAACATACTTACATCTGAGCTCATTGTACAGGTACAGCCATAATCAAGGCACAAAGATCTTCTACAAGTAGATTTTTTTTTTCTTCTCTTCAATAAAGTTGTACAAAATAATATTACATTTTACAGTCTGTACAAGATAAATCAACCTTGCACAGTCTGTACAAGATAAAACAAAACAAAAAATATATAATATATATATATATTTATATTTATATATAGGACTGTTGTCCGAGAAGATCTAAGCTAAAAGGATCATCTGTGGACAGCTCAAAGTGAGTGTGGTAGTTTTTCTTTCCTAGACACAATAGGCAGAAAGCAGCGACAGTTCTAAGGCCCGAGGTACAGAGTTCCAGAGTCCCAGTTACCCCCCCCCCCCCCCGTCCCCCACCCTCCCCCCATTTCACTTCTGTGCCTCGAGTCGGCTTAAAAGAGGAGGTCGGTAACTTCACCGTCGACCTGCAACTCGGAGCGCTAAAAACCGTGACAGTATTAAATATTGTGGTGCTACATGGTGTGTATACTTCTGCAACAGTATTTAAATAACCTGATGCAAAGCGCATTCCATCCTTCCTTTCCTCCTCGCTCCCCCGCCCCATCAAGTACTCTTCAGTGTTGGTTACAGAAGCAGACCCCACGCAAGGTTGCTGCAGGTCACTAGGTGTGCCAGTTTCGGAGGCTGGGCAGGCCACAAAGCCCCGCCCCCCCTCTCAAAGGGGAGGAGTCCGACAGGTGCTCCTCAAACACACCCAGCCGCTGGCCAAAAAAATAAAAAATAAAAATGAAAAAATGCTTCTGGGTCCAAGTCCAATGACATCACAAATGACAAAAAGAAAAAAGGAGGTAGCCAAAGGCTTAGTGGAATGACTCAAATAAAGGCGTGGTAAGAGTAAGAAGCAAACAACTTCCCCCCACTAACTCAGCAAAACGGGGACTGAGAATGGCTTCAATGAAAAAAAAAAAAAAAGAAGGAAAGAAAACTGCAGCAAACAAAAAGGAAAGATAAGGAGGGTTTGACACACTTCAGTAGTACTGTGTCCCCGTCAGCAGACGTCGGTTTTGGGAAAGGAGCTCAGATCTTTAAAGCGCGTGGGTCGTTCCGCCATCACAAGAGTTCGTACTGACGCAGGTGCATCCTCTGGATGATGTCACGACAGTCCTGGAAAACCCGGCGGATGTTCTCCGTGTCCACCGCGCACGTGAAGTGGGGGTAACAGTAGTGCCTGCCGTCGCCGCTCGCCGTGCTGATCCTCTGTGACACACAGGAAGAGGAGGTGTCAGGGTACTCGCAATGAGGTCACGCGGACAGGAAGTGGCTGTGTCCGCATAAAGTTTCGCGCTCGCGCACACGTACATACACACGGACACACATACATGCACAGGCGCGCGCACACGTACATACACACGGACACACATACATGCGCAGATGCTCGTACACAGGCGCGCGCACACGTACATACACACGGACACACATACATACATACACACGGACACACATACACGCACAGGCGCTTGCACACAGGCACGCACACATGTGCAGATGCTCGCACACAAACAAGCAGACATGTACATACGCACGCAGACGCTTAAGGAAATTACGTACTAGAAACTCATCTCGGATGAAAAACTTGGCCCTCGTCACTTTCGGGTCTTCACCAGCATCAGGGACCGCTGTAAAGGAGGAAACCCCAAAATTAAAAACCCTGCAAATTACAGTAGGAGAGAACCCCACGGTGTACCCACAAACAGCAGGGGATATGTGGGTACTTTTTTTGTATCTTGACTTAAGATTTCACTCCACTATCAAAACTCCATTGTTTACGGTGAAATACTAGTTTACAAATACTTATAAGGGACACTGCAAACCCTGTTAAACCTCCATTACCACGGTACTGGCCTTGGCCTCGCCCCTTCATTAGTATGCATAAGAAGTATCCAATTAGAAAGCTTCAGCTTCAATGACAGACATGCCGCTTCCAGTGTTAACGAAATAAATTCCGCATGTGGTTAACCTAGAGAATATGTGGTTACCCCCGAGAGAACCAGCAGTTACCCACAAATGCTAATTTAGAGAGAGGTAAAACCCCACCAGTGTTTACCTTCGGGTGATACGGTGTAGCGAACAAATTCAGGAAAGTAGTCTTCAATTTTAGACTTCCCTGCTAATACCTTCTCAGCCAACATGTCCTGTTTGTTGAGGAAGAGGATGATTGAAATAGTCCGTAACCACCTGTCAGACAGAAGAGCCACAGTTACGCACGGTACTTGTCGCTCTCCTCTGAAGCAACATACATTTCTCACTTCTATTTTCCAGTCGTCTATGAGGCAATCCATAAATCACAATCATGCTTAATCATACATAGTGGGGACGAAAAGTATTCGGGCAGAGACACATTTTTTGTTGTTTTGGCTCTGTACTCCAGCACATTCGATTTGAAATGGAACAGTGAATACGAGGTTAAAGTGCAGACTTTCAGCCTTAATACGAGGGTTTTTACATCCATATCGGGTGAAGCGTGTAGCAATTGTCAAATGCAGAGAGGTTATAGTATCGCTTGTAAGAGTACCTGAAAATAAGATAGTCTTCATGTTGTTGGGTCACAGACATCAGCAAGTGATGGCATGCAAAGGATATGCAACCAAATATTAAATATGATGACTTAATTTAAGTATGTAAATTTGTCCAATTACTTTTCGTCCCCTAAAAAAAAGAGGGGGGGGGCTATGTATAAAAGGGGCTACAATTGCTACACGGTTCACCTGATATGGATGTAAAAACCCCCAAATTAAAGCTGAAAGTCTGCACTTTAACCTCATCGTCACTGTTCCATTGCAAATCCAATGTTCTGGAGCGCAGAGCCAAAACAACAAAAATTGTGTCACTGCCCGAATACTTTCCGTCCCCACTGTAAATCCAGGGTTTTATTTGGGGTGATATTGGTAGTGTGACCGTTTGCTTTAGCAGCTCAGCGGAGGTCAGGGGTGAAAGAGCATAACCTGTTATTCCAGATGCTGCGGAACAGATCCAGTGACTCCCGTAACCTGTTGGTGTTATTGTCCTCCCTGATAACCATATTGTAGCTGCTGCACGCTACCACAAATATGATGGCCGTAACGTCTGGTGGGACAGAGGGACGGAGGGAGGACAGAGAAGGGACAGAGGAATGGAGGGAGGAGAGAGGAGGGAAAGAAAGGGGCAGAGAGTAGCACAAGAATGGCATAAATCTCAGACAACAGACAACATTTTCAGTCATATCAACAGAATAAAAGCTACGCATGCATAAATGGTGAGATATACAAACTGATCCTCAGACTGATCCCCAATGGATTCTGGCAATCAGATCACTTTGCCCCCTTAGTTTGATGGGGCAAATGCTAAAATTAAACTGCTAAAAGTAAAAATTCGAAATTGTTATGAACTCGGCAGGGAGCAGGCAGAAATCCGCATTGCCGGGTTGAGGAGCGGTCACACTAACCGCTAAACTAACGATGAAGTTCACCACTGGCGGTTAGGTAGCCCTCTGACCATGTCACTGCACCACTGCACCACTCGCCCGTGAAAAAAACCCCCCTGAAAAAAAGACCCCCGCAATGAAAAAAGCAGAGCGAGACCCCAACTCACCGTTAAAGCACTGAATCCACTTCCTCCTTTCATCTCGCTGACCTCCCACATCAAACATGCTGAGAACAAAAAAAGCACACAATCCACCAATCACAGGGCTTATCCGACAGGCCAGCCAATCAGGGCTCGTTTCCATCTGAGGGTCTGCCATGTTCCTAGTTACTCCAGGCAATCAAAATCCATTCATTTGATGTTGCCGTTTTATTTTCCGTAGGTCTTTATTGAACGGAAGAGGACTGAATGACGTGGCTGGTTAATCTGGATGACTATACAGTAATGAGTTTAAGACATAGCTTTACCGTTACAATTCTCTACCTGTAATGGACATTTAAATTACTCAGACACTTTGCTTACTATTTCTAACTAATTATACATGTAGCTCGGATAAAAATAAACAATGAGTTAGAAGTGATTATTTAGCATTTGTGCTGCTAATGGCTGTACTCCGTTCTGGCTGTAATACATTGCTGCCCCCTTGTGTACGAACAGAACAATTACAGGGGACAAAACATGAACAGTAACTGGCTAATATAATGACTTCTCATTGGGTTTACATTAATATTGAAAAAAAAGCCGCTGCATCTAAGATATGAATGTCTTCCAGTATCCTCCCCATGTTTGTGAAAAATTGTTACAGCAGCCGGTTAAGAAGTTAGAGGTCCTATTCTATACACAAATGCAGCTTCGGTTTATCAAGCAAGAACACGGCGGGAGGTTGGTCTCAAAATGATTTAAAATATATATATTTCTGCCTGGGAAAAACCTAAAAGTACATGAGAATAAGAAAAGGGTGAACAGACTCACTGAAAGTTGACTTTGTCGACTTGAAAGCGCGTTTCGAAAATCCCTGAAGTCAAGACTCGGCATCGCAGCAAGTCCTGTAAGGAGGGGAGGCAGAAGAACAGCTGTTCGCCAAACGCTAATTCTCTCTGCGGCGCAAGAGAGCGAGCAGGAAAGCAACGCGCTCGAACTTGACAACAAGAATAAGCAAGTAACAAATCCACACAAGTTGTTTCTGTGGAACACACGCAAACTCACCAAAAGAGCTTGCTCAGATTGACCAAGGTTTTGTGAATGTGTCTTTGAAAGGTCACCCACTTGGTGTAAGGTTTGTACGTCCAACTGAACTCTAACTGGAGTACA
>JAKUDI010000349.1:0-28553 GCA_022702515.1 Ilyophis sp. 1 JC-2022
CCGCGATTTGGAACGTCAGGTAACCAAGCAGATGGACGTTATCGCAGGAGCGTCTGCGAAGCGGCCCACGAATAGACCCGGGGGACTACCCGAAGGAGCCAGCGCAACAAGACCGGAGCGAGAGATGCCGATTGCAGACCAGGCGGAGGTGCCCGCGCTGGTGGCTGACCCCGCGGCCGGAGACGGAGCGCAAGTAGGTCGGCCGGAAGCCAACGAGGTCGCCCCTGCTTCCAGGCCGAGCCAGACGGCGGTGCCGGCGCAGCGACCGACTACACCGTTAAAGGCGGTGATCAAGCTACCCCGTTACACGGGAAAGGGTGAGCTAGAGTCGTACCAAAGCCAGGTACGATTCGCGGCTAGCTACAATGGCTGGGACGAGAGCCAGACGGCCACCCACTTAGCGTTAGCCCTGGAGGGCGAGGCCTGCCAGGTGCTGCTAGACCTGGACAGCGCCGAACCACTGACGCTACCGGCACTGATGACAGCGCTGGAACGCCGGTTCGGACAGCGGCAATTCCTAGAGGTGAGCCGGGAGAAGCTCGCCAAGCGACGGCGGACCGGAGCAGAGAGCCTCAGCGTCCTCGCCGCCGACATCAGGCTGTTAGCCCGCCGCGGCTATCCTCAACTCGATAACGCAGGCCAGCAGGAGCTAGCCTGCCAGACCTTCACACAGGCCCTCACTCCGGAGCGCCTACAACAACAGGTCCGCATTGCCAAACCGGAGTCCCTGGACGCAGCGCTTCGCGAGGCCGAGCGACTGGAGCTCATCTTGGGCACCACACCCAACGGGACCCCGGCTAACAAGCCCCGGGTCCGAGCTGCCGACTGCGAGGAGGGCGAGGAGGTGAGATGGGTTCAGCGGAACCAAACTCGACCGCGGCAGCGACCGGAACGGGAGCGACGCTGCTTCCGGTGCGACGAACCGGGGCACTTCGCCCGCGACTGTACTGCCCCTGCGCCAAAAGCGAGAGCTCCACAGCCGACGGGAAACGACGACGGGACGGCCCAATGAGGAGACCGCCGCCCCATGCCACACTCCTCCTCAACCAGGCCCGGGCCCAAACCAGCGCTCACGCGCCCAGGCTGCCCATCCTAGCAAAAGCAAAAATTCCAAGAGCAAAAGTTCCGTTTGATGCTCTTTTAAGAGCAGAGGAACAGGCCCACGAGGCCGAGCCCCGTATTGGCAGACTGGGGACGAAGACCGGGCTGTACTTGCCTTGCAGTTTGGACGGACAAGCCTGCTGGGCGCTGGTCGACACCGGAGCCACTATTTCCCTGGTAAGGCCGGGGGTACTTCGGGGTACCAGCGGGCTGCTTTCAGGTGCATGGACCCCTACCTCTACCCAGCTAACCTCCGTCACTGGGCAGAAGATGGGCATGCGTGGTAGTAAACAATTACAAGTGTGTGCAGGAGCCCAGCGAGTGAAACACGAGTTTTGGTTAGCAGATATAAAAGATGCATGCATTATCGGTTTAGATTTGTTAGCGTTGTGGGGAACTAGCATAAATGTGATAGCCGAGACTATAACTATTGGTACTGAAACGCTGGGCCTCCGATCAAAATGTGAATTACAAGCAGCCCGCCGAACTGAATGCCCTGGGGTGCCCCCCAAACACTGTCGCCCCAGTTCTGTGCTTGCTATGGCCACCGCTGATTCGCCGCTCGTTACCGTGGTACCACCTCAGGTTACAGTACCACCGCAGACGGGCGGGCTAGCCTCAGCTACCCAGCCCTCTGCGGGGGTGCTGCAAGCCGTCCTAGCATTATGGACGCGCAGCAGCAAAGGGCTCACACCGCAGCAGAGCCAGCAGCTTAAAGCCCTGCTTGTCCGTTACACTCACCTATTCGCTGTGCGGGACGAAGAATGCACACAGACCGAACTGGTTCAACACCAGATTGATACTGGCTCGGCTGTGCCCATTCGGTTACGTCCGCACCGGCTGTCTCTAGCCAAGCGAGAGGTGGCGGAGGACAAGATAAGGGAGATGGCAGCTGCGGGCATTATCGAGCCCTCTGAAAGCCCATGGGCGGCCCCTGCTGTCCTGGTTAAAAAGAAGGACGGGGAGTGGCGTTTTTGTGTAGATTATAGGCGTCTTAATCAGATCACCAAGAAAGACGCCTATCCACTTCCCCGCATTGACGAGGCCTTAGACCATATCGTGGGGTCCAGTTGGTTTAGCTCGCTGGACCTCCGCAGTGGCTATTGGCAGGTGAGGCTGTCCCCGGAAGCGAGGGCAAAATCAGCTTTCACCATAGGGCAAGGGTTGTGGCAGTTCCGGGTCATGCCGTTCGGGCTCTGTAACGCCCCTGCCACTTTTGAGCGACTGATGGAGCGGGTGCTGTCGTCCGTCCCGCGGAGTTCCTGTGTCGTGTACCTGGACGACCTCCTAGTACACGCCAGCGACTTCGAGCAAGCCCTCGCTCACCTAACTGACGTGCTTACGGAGATTGGCCGGGCTGGGCTACGGCTCAATCCCAAAAAGTGTCAGCTGCTCCGGAGGGAGACAGCTTTCTTGGGGCACGTCGTTAGCGAGCAGGGTGTAGCCACTGACCCAGCTAAGGTGGCTTCTGTGCGGGAATGGCCGACGCCTAGCAATGTGGGTGAGCTGCGGAGCTTCTTGGGACTAGTGTCGTACTATAGACGCTTTGTCTTGAGCTTCGCCACCCTGGCTAGTCCGCTTCATCGCTTGACGAATAAAGGTCAACAGTTCGAGTGGACAGGGGACTGCCAGAATGCCTTTGACCAGTTGAGAGACGCCCTAACGGCGGCTCCCATTCTAGCATATCCGGATGTCGCGCGACCATTCATCGTCGACACGGACGCTAGCAATGTCGGAGTCGGGGCCGTGCTCTCCCAGGTGGGACCAGACGGGGAACGAGCGGTAGCCTACTACAGTAGCGCGCTGAGCAAGACAGAGCGAAACTACTGCGTGACTCGGCGCGAGCTGTTAGCGGTGGTCAAAGCGGTTCGCCATTTTCGCCCTTACCTGCAAGGCAGCCATTTCCTTATTAGGACAGATCACGCGTCACTAACCTGGCTTTTAAATTTTAAAGATCCGGAGGGCCAGGTAGCCCGCTGGCTCGAGCTGTTGCAAGAGTACGATTTCCAGATTCAGCACAGGCCCGGAAAGCTGCATGGTAATGCAGATGCGCTTTCCCGGAGGCCCTGCGCAGAGCTGGACTGTAGGCCTTGCACTAAAGCCGAGCAGCGAGAGCAGGTGACGGAGATAGCATGCCCAGTTCGGGCTGTAGAAGGTGAGGTTGGATGGTTGCCTTTTAGCCAGCAGGACCTGCGCCTAGCGCAAGAGGGCGACGGCGAGCTGCAGCAGGTGCAGCGCTGGATCGCGGCAGGTACACGGCCTGCATGGGGGGAAGTGTCGGCCAGTAGCCCAGCGGTCAAGGCTTATGTGAGTCAGTGGGGGAGCCTGACGTCGCAGAGTGGGCTGCTCTATCGGCGGTGGCAGGCCCCCGGTTCCGACCAGGATCTCCTCCAGCTGCTGGTGCCCCGTGCGCTCCGCCCCCAGGTACTTGGACTGATGCATGGCTCTGTGGGGGCGGGGCACTTTGGCATCAGCAAGACTTTGCACCGACTGCGGAGGAGGTTCTACTGGCCTGCCTGCCGCCGGGACGTGGAGCTGCACGTCCACTGCTGCGACGCCTGCACGGCCAAGAAGGGGCCGACGCAGCGGTCGCAGGCCCCCCTTCAGCGGTACGTCGTGGGGGCTCCAATGGAACGGGTCGGGGTAGACATCTTAGGGCCTTTCCCCGTCACTGAGTCCGGCAACCGCTATGTGCTTGTGGCCATGGACTACTTTACCAAGTGGCCCGAGGCGTACGCAGTGCCGGACCAATCAGCGGACACGACGGCGGAAAGGCTCGTGACAGAGATGTTCGCCCGGTTCGGGGCCCCCGAGGAGCTACACAGCGACCAGGGGCGAAATTTCGAGTCGCGGGTGCTGGCAGCTGTGTGTACGCGGCTGGGAGTGGCCAAGACCCGCACTACGGCGTTGCATCCCCAGAGCGATGGACTTGTTGAACGCTTTAATAAAACCCTGGCCACCCAGTTAGCCATTCTAGCTAGCCAGCACCAGCGAGACTGGGACTGCCATTTGCCCTTGGTCCTGTGGGCCAACCGCTCCGCCGTGCAGGAAAGCCGCCAGTGCGCCCCCGCTGCGCGCCTGTTCGGGCGCGAGCGAAGGACGCCCGTTGATTTGGTGTTCGGAGCCCCGCCCGGACCAACGGAGCACCACCAGTCAGAGGCCGGGTACGCACGGGCCTTGATCGAGCGCCTGGAGACCGCCCACAGCTTTACCCGTCAGGCCCAATCCACCGCGAGCTTCAAGCAAAAGCGAGCGTATGATGTGCGCTGTCGGGGACAGCCCTTCACCAACGGAGACAAGGTATGGATCTACTGTCCGATCCGTAAGAAGGGTCTGTCCCCGAAATTGCAGTCGCATTGGCGGGGCCCTGGTGAAGTGTTGGGTCGGCTTAGCGAGGTGGTCTATCGAGTGCGCATGCCCGGCCGAAGGAAACTGGTGGTGCTTCACCGGGATCGCCTAGCTCCTTATCGGCCGCTGTTGGACGGTGTTGAGGAGGGGATGGGCGTCGGCGAGGACCAGCCCGCTTTACGTGCGCCCACCCCTCCTCCACCAGAAAACCCCGCGGCAGCTGAGGGCCCGAATCGCCCTTTTCGCCAACGGAGAACTCCTGCCCGTTTCCGGGACTTTGTACGTGAGTGCGGACAGTTAAAGGGGTCGCAAGGGACTGCTGACCCCTTAGGTGGGGGCAGTGTGGCGATCCGGGGCGATTGCGAGTAACGGGGATCGTTGTGCATGTCAACTGTTGTGTTAAAATGTAATGACGTGTGCCGTAGCAGTGGCAGTTGACCTTTGAATGACCAGCATGAGTTCAACCAGGTCCGCGCTAGAGACCGTTTGTTGATTGACGTATGACAGAGTGAATTACGTGTGATTGGTTGGGGTGAGCTGCAGGGCACCTATCAAGGGCCGCCTTTGTTAAGCAGGTTTATTTGCATAGAGGGGCTATAAAGCTGGCTACGATCCAGCAAGCGATGTCTATTCTAACTGTTAACTGGAGAAGAAGGAACTAGAGATTGTGCTCTTACTCAATAAACTATTTCCAACAAGAATACCTGACTCCGACTCCATGGCTCGCCACAATATTTTGAACGCAAGGCAGCTGAGTGTTTCAGTTGTTGCACTGGAAAACGAGTAGCGACTGTTGAGCCTATTCCTCAGTTAGCTTACTTGCCTGGATGCATTCAACAGTGTGAATATAGGCTAAATGTGACATAGCCTATTGCATAGCCTACATATATAGGGACATTTTAAACAGTTTTGAAAGGACATGGGTTCATTGAAGCTTGCGTTTCCTATGCAGTAACGTTAGCTAACAAACAACTATATGGGACAAACGAAATTGTACGCTTAAACGCTGAACTATAATGTTTGTTGTCTGTTTTTTCATGAATAAACTTGCCTTTCGTTTGTCCGAAAGAACGAGTGTTATTATAAATTAAAGTGCTTTATAAAATACATAGAAAGGAATGGTAAGCACTTACATTTGTGTAGGAGTGGCCCCGCCATGTTTTTAAACCATGACAGATGTTGTGGTTGTGGATCAAACACGTAACACGTTCCGAGTAAAGACTTCCGCAAAGGCTGCAGTGTTTCCTCACTGAAGGATTCCCCGGGAGCCTCCTCTTTCGAGTATACATAGCTGCAGCTGCAGACTCCAAGAAACGCCCCTCACTACAAGAAAAGCCCCTTCAGCTAATTAGCTATGTGAACGTAGTTGAACGTCAAAAAAAAAAAAAACGAGGGAATTTAGCCTATGTTATCATAGCAACGTGTTAACGTGTGTTAACGTAAGTTAGTTTGCTGACTCTCTTTAGTTTATCTAGCAAGTGATCATCCATGTAACTAGCTAGGTACAGCACATTCAGTTCCAGAAGGGAACTAACTGACGTAGTTACTTCAGCTGCTTATTGTCAGAGAGCAATGCAGGGCAACGTTAATGTTAAATGATGTCATGCTGTAGGCCTATCTGTGTGGAATTGTGTATTTTTGTAAGCGGCGTAATGAGCGAAATCTGGCTCAGTCGACTGAGGTCATTAGACTACGTAAAGCCTATTCGTTCATTTTCAGCAATGCCACTTATACTTGCAATTATTATGAAATACAAAGTTTGTTCAGAAACACGTCTAATCCAGTGCTGAAACTAGCTACTAAAGTGATGTGTCAAACTAAAGAATGTTGTGCTATCAGTCAGACACCGTCTGCCAATCACAACTTGTTCTTCCCTGCGGAGATGGTACCCTAAATTACCCCAGACCTTATCAGAATGCCCATTTGTATTATTGATAGAAGCATGGCGCAAATAATCAGAAATAGCTTTACTTTTCATGATGTGATATAGGCCAACTACACTACAATAATGACATTCCTGGTTAGTTAAACTAAGAGTAAGATTTTCAATTAAAATTATTAATTTATAATTCACCAGGCAATAGCCTACATTTTAGATTAACGTTAGCTACACACATTCTGCAAATGTCTCATTGTGTAAATAACGTTATTTAATGACGGTTTTAGGACGAAATAAGAAATAAATATATATATATATATATATATATATATATATATATATTTGTTTCACGGAAGATTTTAGTTGGGGTTTTCGTTTTTCACGATCAGCCTTAAAACAGTACAGTGAGATTTACTATTTACCCCGAGAATTAGGTTACCTATTGTCTCCCAGCTCCCAGTCTCAAGAGCGTGGAGGAGATATTACACGAGGAGTTGATTAAGTGTTCCCTTAATTTCTTTAAGCAGTGTATATATATACTCTATGGCCAAAGGTATGTGGACACCCCTACTAAGTATTGAGTTCAGGTGTTTCAGCCTCCCCCACTGCTAAGAGGTACATAAAATCAAGCACATAGCCATGAAATCTCCATAGATAAACATTGGCATTAGAATGGGTCGTACTGAAGAGCTTAGTGACTTTACACATGGCACTGTCATAGGATGCCACCTAGAAAAGGTTTTATAATTTCTAAACCGTTCATACGATATGGATGGAAATACCCTCAAATTAAAGCTGACAATCTGCACTTCAACCTCATTGTCATTGTATCCTTTCAAACTCAAAGTGCTAGAGTACGGAACCGAAATAACGAGACAACTGATAATTTTGCAGTGGTCTCTTAATTTTTTCCAGAGCTGTATATGTAACTCCAACCTGCCCATTAGTTAGGCCAACAAATTGACGTGAACAATCATGTCTGTCAATATGTGCATTTTTTAATTATTATTATTTTTTAAGTTAGGTTTCAATTGAGAGAAAAGGCTATAAAATGTATTATGCTGGGAGTCGTTTTCCTATTCCAATAGGCCAATACAGCCCATTAAAATGCTTCTGTTGCACTAAAGAATCTCAGAGTGGATTTAGGAGTGACATTTAAAAAAGAGGGGTTGTTCTGTTTTATTCTGGAGGGTTTAATAGTGAACAAAATGAAACGGCTGGCACAGCTGGTGGTAACAAGCTTGCTCGAATAATAACCTGCCGAATGATTAAACAATAATGATTCAGAAATACAAAATAACAATTCAAAATTACAATTAGGTTACACATAGGTTCATTGAACAGTTCTAAATTGCATTAACGAATGAGTTTCATTCATAAAATATTCCTAAATTATTCTACTTTTGTCTTCAATTAGGGGTGCAACGGATCACAAAACTCACGGTTCGGATCGTATCACGGTTTTGAGTCACGGATCGGATCATTTTTCGGATCAGCAAAAAAAAAAAAAGGGAGACAAGTATATCTTTGCTTTCCATTTATTCTGTAAAACACTTAAAGCAAGGAACTTTTGCCCATGGTCTTAAATGAAAACAACATTCAAGATGTCCAATGTTTAAGTAAAATCTTAAAATATATAAAATATTCAATACTCAATTGTTAAATCAAAGTGCAATATGAGGCATGATACCTTCTTCCTTTAAACATGGTAGTGAATGAAAAAATAGCCTGTGTAAACGTTGACGTTAATATTATACTTTAGGTGAGTCTGGCTTGGTTAACATTAGCCATAGCCTTGGATCAAGACGGTCAGGCTTGTACCAACAAGGCTAGTTAGCCATATATATAACGTTATAATTAATAATTAGAACAGTGGTGTTAACATCACTAGCCTTGCCTTATCCATATGAATAACAAAATTAAATACCCCGGGCTCCATTACATATTGTTTGACGAGGCGAAGCACAGACTGGAAAGTAACATAGCGTTAAGGAGACGCTCCTTCTAACGCTATGGACCAGAGCTAAGTTGTAATCATAAAACTCCGTTTTTTTTAAAATAGTCATGCACACATTTTTACAGTGCATACGGCAGGCCTTGTTGACGGATTTGGAAGAGATTTCGTAGCTCTGGTTCCAAAAATGAACGAGTATTTAATGTGTTAAATCCGTGAAAATTACATTACAGTGGGTGAGCTGGCTCTCAAACTGTCTCCCCCTGCGAAGAGGGGCGGGGCTTAGCGATAGGTCCAATGCGCTTCAGAGTAAAACACAGCACGCATCTGTCTTTTCACTGCAACTCTGCATCGAGATTTAGGGAATTATTACTTTAAAAAGTACTAGCGGCAGTAAAACTGTAATTCACTATGATGGTTCAATTTTGCAATTAATCCGCGGTTCACATGCGTGCCGAACCGTGGGGGGCGATCCGTACGGATCACGGATCAACTACGATCCGTTACACCACTATCTTCAATACAACGAAATAACAATGTAATAAATTGCTTTCGATATGAATATCTTCAGACACAGCACCATATTATTCCATCGAAAAAAGTGAACGCTGTGGGCCGCTTAAGCGGCCGAAAGCAATCGAGTAATTCTGAAAGTTTATCTATTCTGGCACTTCACCTCTCCACAAATATCAGCCGGCTGGGGCAGGCTATGAACGGTTCGCCGTAATCCATACTTTTAGCGAGCTATAACAGATCATTTCAATACAAACTACTGACTTCTTCAATAGACTCCCCGGTCATGTTAATTTTCACTAGCTTGTATTGTAAATATATATGGGGCATTCTACCGAATTAGTACAAAGTGCAGTCCCACAACAAGTCAACAAAACAATTAAGTCTTCAGACATAGATATTTACTAAGAATATGTTATGGTCTATTTAAACACAAGGCATTAAATTACATAGTGATAAGCTTAATATACACAAAAACATCATTTATAGGGTACTTTATATTGGGAAGTAGCTGTCCCAAACCCTGACATCTAAATTTCAATTTCTGTAAATAACACTTAAAACATTATTTTTTATTTTGTTCGATGGTGTATTTAGAAGATCTTTATGATTACGTTCAAACAGAAGTTGGAATATTTAGATTTATTGTGGGTTTAATTTTTTAAACTATAAACTATACTCAAAAAATCATGTCCCCAGTTTTCATGTCACTACCGAAACACAAGGTATTTTAGTCCAATGGCTGAGCCTGGTTTTTAGCCACACCCCTGCATTTTTGACAAGACAGTGACAGTGCATCCCTGTCCCTCATGGCTGAATGGTAAGTAGCTATATCCCATACTTTTGATATAAATCTGTTCCAAAATCTGAAAATCGGCGTGTAACCTTAAGAATTGTCACTACCGAACACATATTCTCTTCTATTAAGTAAACTTTTTGGGGGTTTTATGCAAAGTATTATGTTTTTATGTGTGTAAACCTCTTCAAAGACATGTATGCTAGCCATGTACTTGCTAGCATTCTTTAGCTATGCGCAAACTTAGCTAGAATCGTCACTACCGAAACAGTCACTACCGAAACATATGGTTAAGTTTCGGTAGTGACATGATCATTTCGGTAGTGACAAAAAGGAATGGTAAGCAGGTTGTTTTGAAATAAATGTTTTAAAGGTCTCCTATTATACTATTTTTAAGCATATATTATAGGTCTTGGATATATAAAAAACATGTCTATGAAGTGTTTTGCTCAAAATACCAAGCAGATTACCCATTCTAGCCTCATCCCCCTCTATTTCAGCCCTGTTACTAAAGTGCTAGCTAGGGCTACATACCTAAGTAGTGTGACCACAGTTTAGTCTATGTCTTCTGATGTAAGTAACTATGTAGTTTTGTGAACTAAAGGTTAAACATGTACTTTAAATGGTTATGGATGAACAATTGTTATGTCTTCAAAAATAAAATGATTCTATTGACCCCAAAACATTTGTGTTTGTAATATTTCCAACATAAGGCATGTAATGAGTTAAGATTACGCAATAAGGTTGAGGGAATATGATACAACCTTGAGAACAAAATACTGTGGTCACTACCGAAACAGTGCAGTCACTACCGAAACACTGGATGTTTTGTAAAAAATTAAGTATATTGAGTTATCAACTAAAATGATATGATACTGTATCACGACAAATCAGAATGTTTGTAAACAGAGGTTGCTACGATACTTCCGGGTGGCCACTCAGCACTTCAAAATCGACTGAACCAGTCGGAGCTGTGTAGAAACAGTTAGCTAACGTACACTATGCCGAAATCGTGTTGTGTTTGGGGCTGTAATGCCAAATGTAATCAGGCACACCGTGGGTTGGGCTTTTTCCGATTCCCCGCTTTAAAGTCTAAATCTGTTGTTTAATTAGTTAAAGTAGCCTTGATGAATAGCTGAAAAGCTACAAACAGTCCATACAATCGTTCATCATGAAGTTATCAACATGGGAACACCTGTTAAAAACTAGAATAGGATCATCCCAGTGTAGGATCAGTACAGGGCATTTAAACAGACGGAAATTACAGGGATGAACGAACAGGATTGCATATTTGTATTGGTGTATGTATGGAATGTATGTACGGAGGTTGCCTGGCTGGTGCAACTGGGTTGTAGCCCACTACGAGTCTGACTGAGGGTGTTTTTTGTTACTGTGCAATCTATCTCGGATATTTTGATGATGACAGGAAAACAGCGGGAGGTGGGCGTGTGCACGAGTACAGTTTTGACAGGTGCTTGGCACGGTCAATGACAGCTGACACAGAGACACCCGACATAAGTTTCAAAGTGTCAGAAACATGGGGGGGGGGAAAACAAAAAACAAATCCGGAACTTCTGATTGTATTGCTCATGTCCTTCACAAACGTTGTTGACAGCTAACGTTAGCTAATAAACACCAGACGCTCCGAAACGATGGGATGATAACGTTACAAACATGAAACGATTAAACGTTAAATCCGACCTTGCCTGTTGTAAAACTAGTTAGCTAGCTAACTTGTTTGTTTGTTAATGTTACAGTAATAGGGTTTCCAATAACGCTAGCTAGCTAGTTTGCACTGGTTATTCATGTTCATGATGTTGGTTAGCTAAAACGTTATGGGGGTGCTGACAGCTAACGTTAGTTACATTAGCTAGCTAGACCATAGACCACATCATATCAATCATATAAATAAAACAATTTCGTTCAGTTTTCACAAATTATTTTTATATTCCAACATTGACTTTACGTGTTCGTACCTTGGTTAAATGACACATAAACACTGCCTGCTATACGACATTCCTCAACGTTAGTCGGCAGCAGAGCCGCAGAGCCATTATCCACCCGGAAGTAAGTTCTTTGCTGTTGTGACGTCACGCTAATTTGTCCTATAGTTTCTTGGAGTCTGCAGGCTGCAGCTACTCCCTTTCCAGGTTCTGGTGAATTTCTAGCATTAGATCTTCTCTTACTGATTTCATAGATTTAATGCTGAGGAGCACAGCAAGAGAGTCCACACAGAATACCACTCTGTCAGGCATAACATCTTCGACCCACTGCAGGCCTATTATTACTGCCATCATTTCTGTTGTAAAAACTGATAGATGGTTGGATATCCGTTTCCCAATCTTTGCTTTCATTTTTGGTATATATATATACCTATGCCTACTTTGCCATCTTCATCGTTAGAACCGTCTGTATAAATATCTAGGTAGCTGTAGTATGTATGTCTTATATATTGTTCTGCCAGGAATCCTCTTTCCTCATCTTCCCAATCCTTCTTTAGTTCTATTATTTTTATATCTACATCAGGTTTTGGGAATAGCCATGGTGGAATCACACTTATAGGGGTAGGGGTATTAAAATGAATATATTCCAGTCCATATTCTTCTGCTTTGACCTTTGCTGTCCATCCAAATCCATTAACCTTAAATTTACTATATTCCCAACATTCTTGTAACACCCCCTTGGCTGGGTTCTCATAGCCACACCCCTGTAACCGAATCCAGTATGATAACAGGGGTGGCAGTGTAGTACAGTGGTTAAGGAACTGGGTTTGTAACCGAAAGGTCGCAGGTTCGAGTCCCACGTAGGACACTGCCGTTGTACCCCTGAGCGAGGTACTTCACCTGAATTGGTTCAGTATATATCCAGCTGTAAATGGATACTATGTATAAATGCAAAAATGCTGTGTAAGTCGCTCTGGATAAGATGCCTATAATGTAATGTAATGTAACATCAGTTTGTCCCTTCTCAAGTCAATCGGGGCCTCACCTGCCTCTACCTGGATTGCATTGATGGGGGTTGTTCTCATTGCACCAGTACAGATTCTAAGAGCCATATTTTGCACTCTGGTAATTCTGTCAAGATGTGTCTTGGCTGCTGCTCCATATACGAAACATCCATACTCAATTGATGCTCTCATTAAAGCCCTATATACATACAAGAGTGATTCCTTGTCGGCCCCCCAGTCTTGTCCAGCTATAGCTCTCATTAGATTGACCACTTTTTTGCATTTTGTCTCCACCTTTTCAACATGGATTTTCCATGTGTTCCTTTCATCTAACCAGCTTCCCAAATATTTAAATACATTAACCTTCTCCATGGGTTGCCCGCACTCTTCCAGCTTTCTGGCATCTTCCCTTCTTCCCAAATCTTATTAAATAGTTCTAGTACCAGTTTTAATACTTGCTCTGGCAGGTTTCTGAACATTGCGTAACTTAGCTGATCCTCACCTGTCGCTGTGTAGCCAGTTCCATCTAACGCTGTTTCTAGCTCAGTTATAGTAATTTCGGCATCCAGTGTGCTATCTGCCTCCACATTATCTTTCTTCTTATGTACATCTCTGTTTTCTCTCAATACATCTTCTTTCCTTTGTTTATGCAGCTTGTCTAGGTGATTCCCACTGTGTACATTTGCAAAATTATTTCCTAGTACATTAGCCTTTTCTTTGTCTGATATTGCTAATATTCCATCATCTTCTAGTACTGGAATTTTCACAGACGTCCTTTTTCCATTCATTTTTTTCAACATTGACCAAACCTCTCTTATATCAACTTCTCTTCCAATAGAATAATTAATTCCTCCACGTATTTATTTTACTGCTTTTAATAATTCTATGAGCAATTGCCTTTTTCTTTTGATAATCCATTATATTTTCTTGATTTCAATTATTTAAGGTTTTCAGTGCTTTATTTCGTTCCTTTACAGCTTCTGTACATTCTTTGTTCCACCATGGAACTAACGTCCTTACCCCCCCTATTTCTTTCATTGGAATACTATTCTGTGCAACACTTCTTATTAGATGTGTGAGTCGAGAGGCACATTCTTCTATTGTACCATCCATTGTAATTAAATTAGCGGATTGACTGCATTCCTCTTTAAATTTTTCCCAATCTGCTTTTGCAAAACACCATTTCTCTATTCTGTTCCTTTCTTGTTTATCTACATCTACATTAATATAGCATGATATGGGAAAATGGTCAAAGGTTAAATCAGTACATGGCACTGTGTTGGTTCGTATATCAATTCTTGTTCCATTACCATTATTTTGGCAAACTAATTGCCTTGCATCCAACAGTTCTTCAACAACATCTCCATTCTTATCTGAGTGGGTACTACCCCACATACTATTATGGGCATTAAAATCCCCACACCACACTTCTCTTACACTGCCCCGACCAGGCCTGCTTATTATCTGCTGTAATAATTCTAGATTTAATGCCTTACACAGATTATAAAAGTTAATTATTACAAGGTTACCATCTGACTTACATATTTCAGTGATTACACACTCTAGATCTGTTGTATTAGTCAATCCTCTAGCTGCTATTCCATTTCTTATAAAGGTGGCACATCCTCCACCTTGGCTGTCGCTTCTATCGCACCTTTCTAAATTATAACCATGTATGATGAAGTCAAGATGTGGGCGTAACCAAGTTTCTTGAATACATATTATATCTGGCTTAACTTTACTTTCCTTTAAAAAGTTCTTGAGTTCTTGGCCATTAGCTATTAGACTTCTAGCGTTCCAGTGTAGTAAATGGAATACCATGAAGATCTTAATCAACAGCCTGAGAACCTCCATCACTATTTGCTACCAGCATTTTATGAATCTCCTCTGCTCTTAAATCTGTGAAACCCAGGAACTCCTCTGCAGCTTTCACCACAGTTTGAATCCTATCACTTTTCCCTTTTTGTTGGGTAGCAACATTTACCACTTTGCATATGAAGGCAATAAAGCTCTTTTTGTTCACTAGCATAGTTTCCTCTTTTACATTACACTTATGGACAATGTTACATGTTTTCTGTAGGGCGGTTACTTGTCTCTGTTGATATCTGCTTGAACTCTGGGGTGCTATCTCAACCTCATCCCTTTCTTTCAAACGGCTTACATTTAGTTATTTTGGCCTTTCCTTCTCTTCATTCATCCCAACACTCTTTACGGCCTCTGCATAGGAAACCTTGTTCAAGATTTTATATCTCTGCACTTCTTGTGCTTGCTTTTGCACAATACATCCTCCATACGCAGCGCTATGCTCCCCACCACAATTATAGCATTTTAGTTTGGCTTCACCAACACATTTTCCATAATCGTGCTCTCCACCACATTTAGCACATCTCTTCCTCCCCTTACACTGCTGTGCTGTATGTCCCATTCTTTGGCAGTTAAAGCATCTCAATGGCTTTGGAATGTACTCCCTTACCTTGCAATTAATGCTTCCAATCTTTACCTCCCTTGGCATTACTTTGTCAAAAAGGATCAAAACTGACAAGCTGTCTGTTTTAATACCAGCTTTATTTGTTTGGAGTCTACTGGCATCAATTATCTTTCCACCTCGTATTTCCTGCTTTATTTCCTCTATGGTTATTTCTAGTGGCACATTTGTAATCACTCCTCTCAGCTTAGCCATCGCCCCTGGTATATGCACTTTGATACTTCCACCATCAAGAGTTGTCATTTTTAGTATCTTTTCCTGCTGCTGCCTGCTTGTAACTGAAATCAAAATTCTTCTATTGTTCAACAGTTTAGCAAACTTTACCTTGCCGACTTCTCCCTCTATTGCTTTGGTGACTCTAATCGGGTGAAAGTGGCCTGACTCACCCCCCATTGTAACGATAGCTTTCCATTCTTCCTCAACCTGTTGTCTGCCTGCATACGCTTTAGCCTTTTTCCAATTTGGTTTATCCCCTCCTTCCTCACCACTTATATCGGTTGACTCACTATATTTCCGAGCATTCTTTCCTTGACTATTTAGCTCCATATTATTATTTAATTCTCCATCTGATGTGTCACCCATGACTGCACTCACGGTACAGCTCGATTGCAATCTGCCGCCGGTCCAATGCTTCTCATTCCCCGTCGTCTTTTTGCCGAATGTTCTGTTACTACCCATTCCCAGCTGGCTCGAGCATGAGCTCTCGCCGGCTGCCATCCGTCAACCTAACTCGCGATCTAGGTTGTTTCCTTTCACAAAACTATCAGCAAACGGCTTTCTCAGTTGAAAATGGCGCCCTTCTATCTCAGCGTCTCTCATCCGAAGTCACCGCCCTTCCCCACTCCTCGCTCCTAGTGGAGCATTTAGCGGTTTGGAATGCTCTTAAAGATGGCGGACCTCGATTCATTTCCGGGTCAGACGAGGACCGAGGAGAGAAGGACGGCTAAAATAAGGGATTGGAATGCAGCCTAGGTAGATTTCACCTAAGTAGTGTATAGGAAGGGAGTGAATGAGTGAGCACAGCCCTTAGAGTATGGGTGCGTCCCAATAGTCGAAAAATGCAACCTTTCCTCCTCCACTACCACTCCTCTACTCCGTGTTCACAGTTTTGCATACTTTCGGGTAAGAGAGGAGTGGGAGTGAAGGAAGGGAGGTGGGGAGTGAAGAATATAGGGACACAGCCTATATATAATGTAGAGACAGCGATGACAATAGAAACCAATGAGGGACACATCTGAACCAGGAAGTTTTAATTTTGCGCTCATCTCCCATGCGCAATTGTGTACAGTCAAGTCACGTGTACAACGAGGAAGGCGCAGATAGGCCAAAATAAATAGTACAAAAAAAATAATATCTTTGTCTGTGTGGTAAGAACAAAAAAAATTACTTCGGAAAAATGATAAGTGCTTTTAAAAAAATATACAGGCGCAGCTCAAAAAAATTTTATATCGTGAAAAAGTTACATATTTTTTGTCACTCATTTCAGAAAGTGAAACTCATATATTATATAGATTCATTACACATAGAGTGAAATATTTCAAGCCTTTATTTCTTGTAATTTTGATGATTATGGCTTACAGCTAATGAAAACCCAAATTCAGTGTCTCAGAAAATTTGAATATTATGAAAAATTTCAGTATTGGAAACTCATGGTGTCACACTCTAATCAGCTAATTAACTCAAAACACCTGCAAAGGTTTCCTGAGCCTTTAAATGGTATCTCAGTCTGGTTCAGTAGGCTACACAATCATGGGGAAGACTGCTGACTTGACAGATGTCTAGAAGTCACTGACACCCTCCACAAGGAGGGTAAGCCACAAAAGGTCATTGCTAAAGAAGCTGGTTGTTCACAGAGTGCTGTATCCAAGCATATTCATAGAAAGTTGAGTGGAAGGAAAAAGTGTGGTAGGAAAAGGTGCACAAGCAACAGGGATAACCGCAGCCTTGAGAGGATCGTCAAGCAAAATCCATTCAAGAATTTGGGGGAGCTTCACAAGGAGTGGACTGAGGCTGGAGTCAGTGCATCAAGAGCCACCACGCACAGACGAATCCAGGACATGGGCTACAAATGTCGCATTCCTCATGTCAAGCCACTCCTGAACCAGAGACAACGTCAGAAGCGTCTTACCTGGGCTAAGGAGAAAAAGAACTGGACTGTTGCTCAGTGGTCCAAAGTCCTCTTTTCAGATGAAAGTAAATTTTGCATTTAATTTGGAAATCAAGGTCCCAGAGTCTGGAGGAAGAGTGGAGAGGCACAGAATCCACGTTGCTTGAAGTCCAGTGTGAAGTTTCCACAGTCAGTGATGATTTGGGGTGCTATGTCATCTGCTGGTGTTGGTCCACTGTGTTTTTTGAAGTCCACAGTCAATGCAGCCATCTACCGGGAAATTTTAGAGCACTTCATGCTTCCTTCTGCTGACAAGCTTTATGGAGATGCTGATTTCATTTTCCAGCAGGACTTGGCACCTGCCCACACTGCCAAAAGTACCAAAAGCTGGTTCAATGACCATGGTATTAATGTGCTTGATTGGCCAGCAAACTCGCCTGACCTGAACCCCATAGAGAATCTATGGGGTATTGTCAAGAGGAAGATAAGAGACACCAGACCCAACAATGCAGACGACCTGAAGGCCGCTATCAAAGCAACCTGGGCTTCCATTACAACTCAACAGTGCCACAGGCTGATCGCCTCCATGCCACGCCGCATTGATGCAGTAATTCATGCAAAAGGAGCCCCAACCAAGTATTGAGTGCATAGAAATGAACATACTTTTCAGAAGGCTGACATTTCTGTTTAAAATATCCTTTTTTATTGATGTAATAAAATTACTTATGTAATATTCAAATTTTCTGAGACACTGAATTTGGGTTTTCATTAGCTGTAAGCTATAATCATCAAAATTACAAGAAATAAAGGCTTGAAATATTTCACTCTATGTGTAATGAATCTATATAATATATGAGTTTCACTTTCTGACATGAGTGACAAAAAATATTGAACCTTTTCACGATATTCAAATTTTTTGAGCTGCACCTGTATAATGCACAGAGTTAACATGAAAATATGTTATCAACAGAGGGCGACATTATACCCGGTGCTGAGGTTGAGAGCTGAAAGCTGGCCCCTTGGCACAACCCACAGAACTGTGGCACAGTCACAGTCGATGGATATAACGCGACTACAGGATACGAACAGTGGAGGGCAGTAATGCAGTATTTGTTTCCTGTTCTGCTTCAAATAAAAGAAGAAGAACGTTCGCGTATATCCGGCACGATGGCTACCTCCAGAACTGGTAAAGCAAAGGGCAAGAAAGTGGTCAGTCAAGAGGAATTACGACGGTTAATGAGAGCGAAACAAGGAGAAACAACTGACAAGAAGAAACGCATCGAGTCACCATTTGCAAAATATCCTTGTCTTATTCTGAGCTGCGCCAGCACGACTGTTCGTGCTGCACACCGCAAGATGCAGCCCCATAGCAAACTAGTGTGTTGTTGTTTTTTTTTTTTTTTATATAGCTAGGCAGTTAGCTAGCTATATTACAACTTATTTTAGACCTTATTTTGTCTGTCAACTCCTGGTGATTCGGTGTCTAACCCTGTTAAAATATACAAACCTGCGACGTCATTTATAAACGCTCATATGCACAAATGTGTATAACGTGGTTGCATTGATTATAGGAGAAACATTTCCCCGATATCTCATGGAGGTGTGATGGCACTATGTGAATATTTGAATGTATTTGAGCAAAAGCTGAGTTAATATTATATTTACAAAAATGAAGTATGTACACATGGGACAGCGTTAAGAGTAGTAATAACAAGTCAACTAAAGTTAACGTAGGCCTAACGTAGGCGACCTGAGCCGATGCATGAAAAGATTTTGTAAACGACCCAACACAAGAGAAGCAAGATGTGAACGCACGGGAAGATAAAACCAACGAGACTTGCATAACGACGTAATATGTCAATGTGATGTATAAACGTGAGTTTGCTTTACAGGCATGCAACGTTTAAAAATGGCCATGCCTATACAACTGATTTGTAGGTATTCATATTCAAGGGACCGTGGATGTTGGAAGACCTTGCGAACAGTGTTTATATTGGGAGCACGTTTAGATGTGTGGCAAATCGAGCATGTCCAAGCGAAGTAAAGGGTAACAAAGCACTAAAACAACTTATTTTAGATAACTGATACATTTGGTTTTTTCTAAGTATTACTGATTGATCCTGGTCCAAATCTTGACAAATTACTGCAGTCGGCACAAAATAGCGTAAACTTTAAGAATCTGGCTCAAAAGTGTCTCAAGTGGTAAAACGTTAGGTACTGCACGTTCAATTTGCCAGAAATTTCCTCCACCTGACGTATTCCTCCCGGTGACTAAATAGAAACCTGTACAGCTACGCCCATCGATAGTTCGGTAGCTACACCCTGAAGTTTTGGAGCAGCGGTTGATCAGCGTGGAGAGGAGAGATTGAGCGAGCAAGCAATATAGCTAGCTTACAGTTTAGCTTTTTTAAATATTCTAGTTCTAGTAGACTATATATTTTTTTATAGTTAGCTTGATAGTCCCTTATTTTTTGATAGTTAGATTTTCAGTCTAGCTTAGCAAGTAGCTAGCTAGTTTATTTTAAAAAAATAAATATATATGCTACTTATTAAAAATAAATATATAGTAGGCTATAAAGCAGAGGTAGCCAACATGGTGCCCGCGGGCACCACGTGAGTCGCCCGCGAGGCATGTTCTAAAAATAGCACTAATCACCATGGAGATCTGTCTAAATAAAAATTGTATTTAATTGTGTTGCTGTTCTTTTTAAATCAAAAACGCTTGCATTAATATAGATTTGAAAATGACAATATATTATATAAAATTTAAAAAACAAAAATGTTTTATGTATATATGAACTCTGACCTTCTCTGAAGTCAAAGTTCAATATTGTGCGCAAGACAAACCGCCATTGCTGAGACAAGGAAGCGGGCGCAGCTACGTTGGGGAGCTATATGTGGTTTTTACCCCCAAAATAAAGAAAATAAAAGGTGATCTATGCAACTTTGTTATTCAGGAAGTTTGTATCAAACAAGTAGCCCTCCGTACTACTCAGTACCCTTGAAGTAGCTCTCAGTTTCAAAAAGGTTGGTGACCCCTGCTATAAAGCATATAAAAACTATCTGACAGGTAGAGCTACTCTCTGCATTGCATGCATGGTATGGATATTTCCTGTATTTTTATTGTTAAAACAAAACAAAATTTGACATTCTGACGAGGTAAGTAAAGTATCAATTGTTTACTTTTTGGTCCCGAAAGCAGGGCAAACAAGGAGGTGTTTTGGTGAGGTTGAGGGCGCTCCTAACCCGCTCCATACCTCCCCATTCCACTCTGTGATGGCTATGGAATCGGCCCAAACTAAAATGGCGTTAATCAACAAGCGATCACTATCCAACAAGATGTTTGTCCTAAATGATTTCTTCACCTCCCGGGGATTAGACTTCATGTTTGTATCTGAGATGTGGCTTCATCCTGGTGAGTTCAGCCCTCTTACAGAACTTTGCCCACTGGATTGTGACTTTTTTAGCACCCCCAGGACGTCCGGACATGGCGGGGGTTTATCTGCTGTTTTTAAGAAACATAATTGCCGGCTCCTGAGCGCTAAACAATTCTCCAGCTTTGAGGTACAATTATTAAAAGTGGGATTGGCTAATCCTCTTCTTGCTGTCCTCATTTACCAACCGGCAAAATATAATAATTTGATTGTTGGGGACTTTAACATTCATGTCTGCTGCTCATTGAATCCACTTGTTGCTGACTTTGTTGCTGAACAGTTATTTACATTTTTGTTGGTTAATGAAGTCACAAAAAATATTGTTGAATTTATGTTGTAGGGTATATTATTGCTATATGTGGTATTTCCTGCAGAAAAAGGGGATTTGGGTCAAATAGTTGAGCCAGGAGTTGTAGTATATGCATGCTACAAGTTTAGCTTTGCAACATAGCCTATGTCCCAAACAGACATTCTCTCTGACAAGTGACTACCAGTGAAAAAAATTGCTGAGGCGTAGTTTGATATCTTGTGCTCAGCCCCTATTATTACCTTATCACGCCCAGATTTAGCCATTTTTCAAATTGCAAAAGGGGGCAGGGTCTGGCAAAACAAGCCTGTTTTGTTACACTTTAATTAGCTAGCGAGTTACCATTAGTTAAGGTTATATGATGGCCTTCACAAGGCGGTGTTAAGCAGCTCGTTCACGCATAGGTTATTAGGATAGGCCTTTGTGGTTTATAACTGAAACGTATGTCCGGTTTTACGAAACTACTATTAGTACACGGATTTAATAAAACGCTGGCTTCGATGCAATTTAACAACTGGTGGTGCGCGCAAATTTTGTAACGGTTCTATAAATTAGGCACCTGGTCCTGTGAACATACTGTCTGTTAGTTGTATTTCCAATGAAATGTTACATAAGTGTATAACTGAAATTATAAAAGCACCTCTCCCACCATAACTCCTCTCGAGGGTTTTGCTCATAATTTGCTGTGATCTTGCTGATTTTCAATGCACCCTCCCTCAAGCAAGTTTTTGAGGGACATGTACTAAACTAGTACACTCTCCAAAGCAAAATACAATTTAATTGACGTAGCTAGTTGGTACATTAGTTCTCAGGTGAATTGATTGAATATGAGTTTTATCCTATTGACTACTTTGTTAATTTTCCTGAACTGAAGTTATCCACATACAACAGTCTTGGACACCTAAGCTGTGTGCTGTGCAGTGTACCAGTGAAATCTGAAATATTATGGCAGTCTCATGTCCTCGGAAAGCAGCACAAAGAGGTCAGTACTCCCATTGGATTAATGTCCAGCGATGCATCACTATCATTCATAATACCATTTACTTTTGTCATTTGTAGAAAAGAAAACCAAATTTGTGCTTTAAATTTGGATATGCCGCATTGGGCCTCATTCATGAAACGTTATATGCTAAATATGCGCAATTGCGCGTACATTTATGTACGAAACAAGTTGGTACAAAAGATTTACGGCAGATTCATCAAACCATGCGGGAAAGGCAGATCTGTTCGAATTCCCTGTGTATGTTCATACATGCTGATTCATCGTAAATGACGAGCACGCTCTCCTTTTTGTGATTAGCGTAAATTCACGCCTGTGAATAGTCTTATATGACGTTGTCACTTCCATTTAAAGGTGCATACGAAGTCAAAATGGCCCAGAAAAAGCAAAAGAAAGAATTATTCCGACACTGAAATCAAAGTTTTATTAGCAGATGTTCAATCACGGGGGGGAAGAAATAAAAATAAATTGTTCGTTCCGGTTATGGGTGCAACGGATCACAAAACTCACGGTTCGGATCGTATCACGGTTTTGAGTCACGGATCGGATCATTTTTCGGATCAGCAAAAAAAAAAAAGGGAGACAAGTATATCTTTGCTTTCCATTTATTCTGTAAAACACTTAAAGCAAGGAACTTTTGCCCATGGTCTTAAATGAAAACAACATTCAAGATGTCCAATGTTTAAGTAAAATCTTAAAATATATAAAATATTCAATACTCAATTGTTAAATCAAAGTGCAATATGAGGCATGATACCTTCTTCCTTTAAACATGGTAGTGAATGAAAAAATAGCCTGTGTAAACGTTGACGTTAATATTATACTTTAGGTGAGTCTGGCTTGGTTAACATTAGCCATAGCCTTGGATCAAGACGGTCAGGCTTGTACCAACAAGGCTAGTTAGCCATATATATAACGTTATAATTAATAATTAGAACAGTGGTGTTAACATCACTAGCCTTGCCTTATCCATATGAATAACAAAATTAAATACCCCGGGCTCCATTACATATTGTTTGACGAGGCGAAGCACAGACTGGAAAGTAACATAGCGTTAAGGAGACGCTCCTTCTAACGCTATGGACCAGAGCTAAGTTGTAATCATAAAACTCCGTTTTTTTAAAAATAGTCATGCACACATTTTTACAGTGCATACGGCAGGCCTTGTTGACGGATTTGGAAGAGATTTCGTAGCTCTGGTTCCAAAAATGAAAGAGTATTTAATGTGTTAAATCCGTGAAAATTACATTACAGTGGGTGAGCTGGCTCTCAAACTGTCTCCCCCTGCGAAGAGGGGCGGGGCTTAGCGATAGGTCCAATGCGCTTCAGAGTAAAACACAGCACGCATCTGTCTTTTCACTGCAACTCTGCATCGAGATTTAGGGAATTATTACTTTAAAAAGTACTAGCGGCAGTAAAACTGTAATTCACTATGATGGTTAAATTTTGCAATTAATCCGCGGTTCACATGCGTGCCGAACCGTGGGGGGCGATCCGTACGGATCACGGATCAACTACGATCCGTTACACCACTAGTTCCGGTGTCATAAAGTAAATGGTAAAATAGTCTACATGGTAAAGAAAAAAGACCTGGCAGGATATAACATGCAGGAAATGCAGAATCCCCTCTCACAAGAACTGTTAAAGTTGAAGCCTTTGTGCATCGGACGGTTTGAAATCCCAGATTCCCTAGTGATGGAAAGAGGTAGTTATGACTCTATACTCTGACGCAGTAAACAGCAATTTGACGTATACCAATAAGCCAGCCATATCTCGCCGCAGCATTCTGCAATTATATTCTCTTTCCCTGTTTGCCTTTTGAAGATTGCCTGCACTCCAGGATTAGTCCTGACAGCTTCAACTCCGGTGAAGAGCGATGGTAAACTTTGTTGCTGCAGTCTGCAGATCCAACGGACATTCCCGAGCATATGTTGCGAATGCGTCTCCATAGTGACGACGAAACAAAATTATATCGACTAGACAATTCGTCAATATTATCAAAACGAGCCACAGGAGCGCCCTGAAAAATCTCCAGCCCACTTCCCCGTCCCACTACAGACAAACAGCGCATGAAAAAAACAAAGACTAAAGCCAGACACAACAAAACACATTTGAGTTAACAAACACGAAAGACAGCTGGACTACATGTCGCCATCACAGCGTGACTATAGTAAATAGTTTTCGGTGTACAGGGGTTCAACATACACAGCATCCTTCTGCAAGCTAATAGTCAACTAATGCCTTCAAATCAGGATGTACAGGCTCCACTTACAGTTTAATAATCTTTGAAATTGACATTTTTGATATTTGATTTGATTTCTTACAGAAAATCTCAGAACTGAAAGGAGCTAAACAAACGCAACAAATCCACCAGACTTCCACAGGACCACTGCTCAAAAGGAAAACTTCAAATACTGAAAACATACAGCTGAAAAAATTAAAAGGTAACAGGATTGCAAATGACATGATCCATCAGGGTATGTATATATATATGCATGTATGTATGTAATTCTTGAATCAGAAGCCCTAATTATTTCAGCTCCGAATAATGCATAATGCAGTGTTTTTAGTTGGTATAGTAGGAATCAGATGTATAACTTTGTTAGCCATTTAAAAAGTTTTTAGTGTGCTAGGGGGGCTGCTGGATGGCTCATCCTATTCAGGCATTGCCCTAGTGGATGCATGGATCCCACGGTCTGAGACTAAATTGTGACCATGCCAGTGCCGATTGGTCAGCAGCCACACAGGGCAACACATGATTGGCAGTAGGTTCACTGAGATTTAGGGTTCAGTCGGCCGGTATACATTTCTCATGGCTCTCTAATGACCCCTACTGGTCAATTGGTCCCCCAAGATCTGCTTACTAAAGCTGAACATGCAGTGACAACCTCCGACTCGTATTTATGCCTGAACGCATTCAATGCCAGAATGTTCTGGAACACAAAGCCTCAGCAGTGCCTAGCCAATATCGCAATCTTACATTTTTTTAGATTAATCATTGATCCTGGTAATGTGCAAACTTCTAATAAAACTAATTATTTTACCTATTGAACAGAATTATTTGTTAATGAGGATAGATGGCACACCTGCTGGTTCAGTTCACTATCAAACAATCTTAACATAACTTTCAGAACAGCCCATTCAGCCCAACAATGCTCTTCATCTTCCTACCACTAAAGGGTACCTAGCGCTCCCCTACAAACAAGATAGTATCCAGCACCGTATCAAGCCTGGTCTTGAAAACACCGAGAGTTTGCCTCTACTACATGACCTGGCAAGCTATTCCACACACTGACTACTCTCTGTGTGAAGAAGTACTTCCTAATGTCTGTGCGGAATTTACCTTTTGCTCATTTCCATCTATGCTCCCTCGTTCTACTAATGGAACTCAACCTGAAGAATCTCCTGTAGTTCACTTTATTAATCCCTTTTTTTAATTTAAAAGCCTCTATCAAATCACCCCTGTCTCCTTTTACTAAGCTTAAAGAGATTAATCTTTCCTCATAACTTTTATCTTGCATACCAGGAACCAAGTTAGTTGCCCTTCTTTGGACTTTCCAGAGCCTCTTTATCTTTTTTGTAATACGGTGCCCAGAACTGCACACAGTAATCCCTCATCAATTTTTTTTTATTTTTAACAAAACCATGTGTGCCACAATTATTGGCACCCCTGCATTTATATATAGAATAAAGTAATACGTTTTTATATTTGGTCGCATATTCTTTGCATGCCATGACTGCCCGATGTCTGTGACCCAACAACATCAAAAGACTATCTTATTTTCTGGTACTTTTACAAGTGATACTATAACGTCTCTGCATTTGAATGGATCTCTATGGGAATTGGGGGGGGTGGGACTAGATTTAGCTGTAAATTACACTGGAAGTAATCAAGGGTCTGACGTATCAAACAAGCCTTAACACTCTGCATCCAGAAATACAGTAGATATGGATGGATAACTTGAAGGGTTTCTTCTCCTGACTTATTTTTCCATAGAGTTCAAGAGGAAAATTTGTCAGGAGAAACAACCTTTCCCACAGTACCAGATAATATTCCCCTTACTACTACTCTTTGTGTTCTACCCTGTAGCCAGTTCCAAACCCATTCTGAAATGCTTCCTATAATTCCTAGTCTTCATTTTGATAATGAGTCTCATGTGGAACCTTATCAAATGCTTTTTGGAAATCTAGGTTATAAAATCATAAGCCTTGTTACAATCAAAACACTCGGTAGCATCTTCAAAGAATGGCAAATGGTTTGTCTGACCTTCCCCTGCGAAAGCCATGTTGGCTATCTCTTAAGATGTTATTTTCAAGAAATAATTCCAATTTGTCTCTGATAGATTCCAGTATTTTACATGTGATGCAGGTTAAACTGACAGGCCTATAGTTTCCTGGATCAGTCCGGCCTCCTTTCTTATATATTGGTATTACATCACCTCTTTTCCAGTCGTCTGGTATTTCTCCAGTTTCTAAAGACAGAATAAAAATACCTGCCAGTGGTTTATCAAACGTAACTCGATGAGTACCCTTGAGTATATACCATCAGGGCCTGCTACCTTATTTGTCTTTAATTTATGTAATGTATCTAGTACTTCTCTATTCCTTATCTCAATATCTGCTAAGGCATTCTGAGTACTGAATATTCCTTCCGGCCAATTAGTAATCTCTTCTCTGGTAAAACTCTCAACAAAGTAATTGTTTAAGACATCAGCAATATCCTCATTCTTATAAAGCAGTAAACCCTTCCTTATTCTTAATGCACTTAACCTCCTCCTTAACTTTCAATTTTATACTGCAGTCTTGAAAGAAACGTTTAGGATTACTTTTCGCATCTTGAGCAATTTTCCATTCAAACGACATTTTGTCTACCCTTAAAGGGTTAGTTCTGAATTTTGGACATATCTCATTTACTACTTAGCCATGATCTTGTCAATTGAGGGAGACCATTTTCAGCTGATTCGGGCTGGAAACTAGCTGTAAAAGTGGAATAATCACCCTGAAGTGAAGCACAACGCTACCTAACTTACTGATCAAAGATACGATGTTTTCCACACAGGATTTGAGCCGCATGCTCCGAGGCTCGGCTGGCAAAGTGCTTACCGTATGTGTATGGTGCTGTGTGTTATGTTGATCGTAGCGTAGCATCACACACCTGGATTTAGGCGTAGTTTATGCAGAGGTGGCTAGAGTACTCAGAAACTTTACTCAAGTATAAGTATTGTTACTTTAAAAATATGTACTCATGTCGAAGTAAAAGTAGACCCTCTAAAAATGTAAGAACAAAGATGTATCTGGTCAGAAAACTACTCAAGTGCAAGTTTATTATGTGTTAGACACATTTGTATTTGGAATCATTTACCTGGCAAATTAAACGTGTGGTAGCCTATATGTGTTCCATTGGAAAAACAATAGTGGACTATGACAGTGTTCAAAGGGGCTGCATAAAACCTTTTTTTAACTGCAGGAGAGCAAGTATTGCACAAATACTGTATTAGTGTTACAGAACCAAGAGGCGTAAATACTGAAATACCAGAGCCAGGGTTATCAAGATTACCCAACAAAAGAAGTTATACATATCTCCTAATTTCTATGGAATGGTCAACAGCAGAGTTCCTCTGTTGCTATGGAAAATTGGCACACTCCAGACAGTGCATCCACCACAGCTCAAACGGAAGGGTACGTAATGTATAGACCAGAGAGAGACGATGCAACATAACTGGAAAATGTCATGGAGCAAAAAGTATATTTTTCTTCAAAGTTTACTTGGGTAAAAGTTAAAAGCAGTGTCTATAGAAAATAAGTACAAATCTCTCAAGTGTACTTAAGTAAATTTAATGGAGTACTTGTAACTCGTTACTATCCACCTCTGGGTATATGCGTGCATTCTTAAGTCAATCACATGCTTTTAAGTCTAAGTGAACTATACTGTGGTCAGCAGCTGTATTAACCTGAAGATAGTATGTCAGGATTGCTGACCTAAATACAGGTGCAGCTCAAAAAATTAGAATATCGGTTTCCTGAGCCTTTAAATGGTCTCTCAGTCTGGTTCAGTAGGCTACACAATCATGGGGAAGACTGCTGACTTGACAGATGTCCAGAAGACAGTCATTGACACCCTCCACAAGGAGGGTAAGCCACAAAAGGTCATTGCTAAAGAAGCTGGTTGTTCACAGAGTGCTGTATCCAAGCATATTCATAGAAAGTTGAGTGGAAGGGAAAAGTGTGGTCGGAAAAAGGTGCAAAACATTCTAATTTTCTGAGACACTGAATTTGGGTTTTCAAAAAATTAGAATATCGTGAAAAAGTTCAATATTTTTTGTCACTCATTTCAGAAAGTGAAACTCATATATTATATAGATTCATTACACATAGAGTGAAATATTTCAAGCCTTTATTTCTTGTAATTTTGATGATTATGGCTTACAGCTAATGAAACCCAAAATTCAGTGTCTCAGAAAATTAGAATATTTTGCTTTAACATATTTTTTAAGTATCATAATTAATATTTGGTCCCGCATTATCCTTTGCATTCTGTTACTTCCTGAAGTCTGTGATCCAATCAACATCGAAAAAAGACTCTCGATATTCTATTTTCAGTTACTGTTTACAAGCGATACTATAACCTCTCTGCATTTGAACTGACCTCTATGGGAAGTTGGGTGGATGAGACTAGATTCAG
>JAKUDI010000035.1:0-42511 GCA_022702515.1 Ilyophis sp. 1 JC-2022
CAAACACAGATGTTAACAAAACTAATACACATTAACGCAAAATCTTCAGCTAGACACGGTACAGAGGATTCCAAACAGTAGAATCTAGTTAATCCTAACCCAATAGGCTAAACGTTAATTAAGCAGTTTTGGAGAAAAGACATATTTTTTCCATTATTGTAACGCAATTCTATCCAAAGTAACCTAAAACAAACTACACATCAGGTAGCTATAGCAAGAACATAAGTCTAGTAGCTACGTTACACGTACTAGCAAAGCTAAGTAAGTCTGCAAGTAACGTTTAACTAGGATAACGAAGCGCGAACCTAAATTACAATACAAGAAAAACTGTAAAACGTTACAATATTGTACTGGTTGATTAAATTGTTTAACTTGCACGAAATTAAACATTGAGCTGAACACTGTATCGAAGGAGTTTAAAATAACTTACGTTAACGAACAATTAGGCCTAGCTAACGTTAGCTAATAACATAAAGCAGACGTCTTTTTTCCTTTATGTACCCGTTACAAAAATTACGCATAAATCGTTCATATTACGACAATTTCCCAGAATTGTTTCCATTAAGAAACAGCTAGTTAACATGCTTACCTGTGCGCTGACGCCAGAAAGTTGTCCAGATGGAGCTGACGCCATCATAACTTTGCTGATTCTGAATGCAAAACACATGCGATCGGGCATATTCTTCTTCTTCTTCAAATGGATTTCCGGCAGTCTAGACGCTTAAGCGTATTACTGCCCTCCACCGTTCAAATAATAAAAAAAAAAACAGTTCATTATACTATATTCCTATATCCGAGGGTACAAGCCAGTTTTATGCAGAAAATACAAAATTCTTCTTTCAAGAGCTTGATGGTTCTTGCCCCGACAAAACAAAGATTTAAAATTAAAAGAAGGAATCCCCATATCAGCTAATTCTTTATACAGTTGTTCTCTCTCTACCTTGTATTTTTCACATGTAAACAAAACATGCTGAACAGTCTCTGGGCTACCACACTCACACAGACCATCTGGATGTTTACCAACTATTCTCAAGCACCTAGCCAGCCCACAGTGCCCAAACCTCAGTCGAGTCAATTTGACCACATCTCTTCTGTCACCTCCCATACACACACTTTTCCTTTTTACAGACTTTTGAACTGAAAAATAAAGTCTCCCTCTCTTTTCATTCTTCCATTCCTCTTGCCAATCCCTTTCAAGCCCCTCCCTGGATCGGGCATATTCGGAGGGCAGCTAAAGGTCCCCAATTCTCACGATTCCACGCCCCTCTCAGTTGATACCACGCCCCCCACGCCAGATCAGGGTCAAAAGTCTGAAACTGAAAAAATACGACTCGAAACTGAAAAAAGATCTGAAACTGAAAAAAAAAGATGTGCATTTGAAAAAATAAAACCTGCAACTGAAAAAAAATAAAGACATGAAATATCGAAATATATATGAAAGTGAAAATTGAAAATAAATAATGTATTCAAAATAATTCCAGAACTGAATCAAAATTATATTCAACTTGAAAAACTTTTCGTACGCTTATTTTTATTTTGAATGCATCGTTTTATTTTTCAAAGTTCAAGATCACAAATAGAACTTTCAGTTTCACATTTAATTTTTTCAATAACAATTTTTTTTTTCAAATGAACAAAACTTTTGACCCTGATTTAGCTCCATAATTATAGGCCTACTGTTGAAATGTTTTGTGGATTGCTTTATGATAGGGAGAGTTGCATGATGCTGCACGGCGGGTGGTGTCTCTGCTGCAGAATGCCCTGGCCGAGACGGCTAGAGACAGTGAGGATTGAAGTGTTTTTCACTTTTTATGAGCTAAAAGCAACCCTTATTTAACGTTGTGTCAAGACTTGTATATCTCGAGTTCTTGGTGAGGGGGGGAAATGCCATAAATAATCCAATTAAAAAAAACTTGTTTCACGTGACTGTTGATTTAAGGCACCAAATTGTATGTACTTTATATGTTTAAAATTGCAATCGGCATAAGAACGGGTAATATGTTTATTGTTTGAAATATTAAGGAGTTGTCTCTGCAGATTTAGAAAACCAGAGCCAAGCAGTTCAACAGCAGACACAGCATCAGAGGCAGACTTCTGGCCAAGCAGTTAATTCAAGAAAATGAAACTGTCTGGATTTGACTGCATTTGAACAGCTTTTAATTGAAGAAAAGAACAAATGCCACAAATTATTAAATACATCGTCTAATGACAGTCACATCGGCTACATGTCAACTTGCTTTCGTGAGGTTTGGGACTACGATCACGAAATTGATTAGAAGGGGTCTGGCATAGGCTAGATATTATGCACAAAGGGTAGCCTATTGTTATTATTAAGTTATTAGAAGGTAGGTTATATTGCCTACACAATAATTATCAACAACATAATTATTCATTAGCGTTTAATTCCAGGCTTGCTGTTTATTTTGACTAAATCATTGTCTGCACATTGATGTTCTCACATCGGATCAATCAATTCTGGCACTTATGGGCTATCGTGCTATTTTGTATTGTGCATGATAAATGCCGAGCCGTGGCTAATTACAACGCGGAGACAACGTACTTTATCTGTGTTCAATTGGTGAAACTATTGGTCAGTTTCACTATAGCCTTAGTTGAAATAATTGCACAATTGTATGAACAGCACTTAATAGGCTACAGTGTAGGCCTACTACTACTGCGTGAATGTGTAACTAAAAACATAATTTGAACAATTTTGTTAATGTTAACGTCATATTGCGTTACACTGCACTGCCCCTATAACATCAGAAGGAGGCTCACTTGGCCTATTATACTAACCTACATAACCTATTGCACCAGACAATATGCTACATAGACGCATATGATTTTAGAATTATTCCAATTCATACCAATTTTATAATATAGCCTAAGGTTAACCCAATCGCATGCCAATATGACAACCCTAAGGACTAGCCCAGGGGTGGCCAACCCCGGTCCTGGAGAGCCGCAGGGTCTGCTGGTTTTTGGTTTCACCTTAAATGTGACAACTACTTAGACCAAAGAAACCAGGTGAGGTGAGTTAACTGTGTAATTGACTGCTTTAATTTATCAATTAAGTGGTAACAACAAAAACCAGCAGACCCTGCGGCTCTCCAGGACAAGGGTTGGCCACCCCTGGACTAGCCTATATAAAAAGGCATAGCTAGTTAGATTATAACGAGCACATTAAAGATAAGTTTAATAGTAGCCTATGCTATTGGTGATTTCAGGGACTGCCGATCAAGTCACATGAAGGAAAATCGGCCGATACGATCGACTCCATCCCAATCACCGGCGTCAAAATAGGCTGACAATTAGCTAGTGAGCGCTGTTCCTCATTTTTTAAATATGTAGAACAAAACGTAGAAGGTTTACGAATATGATTATTTTGACGTTATATTGATTGTTCATAATGTATCACAGATCCATATTCATCTAAGATTAGCCTAGCTACATCAATAGCATCACTATTCCCAGGCCTATCATGTTAAATTCAATTTGGTAATAGGCTAATACAAAATTGACAAACCCATATTCTGTCAGAGAAATTAGCACAGTTTAGAACATATTAGCTAACGTTAAATCCACATTTGCACGACAACTATACTGAAGCATGTCAAGCCATTAAATAGGCTAAAGAAGTGTGGACGACATCGTCAAAGTAACAGGTTTTTAGTAACGTTAGGTTAGCCATCTAGTTAACGGAAATGAGTGGCAAACTTGGTGGCTTCTGTAAGATATCAAATGCTTATCCATGACATATTATGCTACGCCAGCAAGTAAACTAAATTCATATTTTACTTCTTCATCATGATCAGTCACGTTCTTCATCGCAGAATCGACTACGTGAGATCAAATGGCCAATCACATAAGTCAAGGTCGGTACCTAGTGACCAATCAAAGAAGTGGAAACATCAGCCACTAAGCATGCCATCCCCGCCCCCAAAGTCTCAAAAATGAACTTGGCGAGCGAGCGAGCGTAAACCAATTTCGAGCGAGAGCAAACCAAGTTCGCACGCCCACAGCTCCGTGCTCGCGCGGATGGTTCTCTGCTCGCTCGCGTCACAGGTCCACGCTCGCAGATGGGCTTTGTGCTCGCGCGGATGGTTTTCTGCTCGCTCGCTTCATAGCTCCACTCGCGCAGACACTGTTCTGTGCGCTCGCTTCACAATTCCACGCGCGCGCTATTTATGGAACTAAATAAACGCCATATTCTTCTTCTTTGGTGCTACATAACACGGCGGTGGGTCTGTTCGGCTCATCAGCGCCACTTTTAGAACAAGTGGCCAAAATTGCACATTATCTTTAAGAAGTGGATTCATGGTAAATTTAATTAAAACAACCGAGTTGTGAGTTTATTTAGGTTGTAAAGTTAACCCCACGCTAATCTTGCGATGGCAAGTTTTTTAAACAGTCATTGCACAAAACTCCAATTTTTGCACGCCTCCTGTCATTACATTACACAGGGGTAGGTCCGTACATTGATAGGAACTAGGAAGTACAACACAATGAGCTAAAATAAGGAGAGCACTCCATGCAATTTGAATTATCATTTTCATTTATGTGTCTTATCTACTAGCTAGCTAGCTGAACAAATAAAAGATTTCATAGGAGACATCGGTATCAGTGAGAATAGCTGTCAAATTAATTTAATTGGCTATAATACTTCACATGGTTGAGTTTGTTTTACATAATCTTTCCCATGAGGGGTGAAAGAGTTATGTAGCTACTGTGTATGGACCTACCCCTGTGTAATGTAATCTAGCTAGCCAGCTACATGCAATCTGATAGGAGTTTTGTGCAATGACTGTTTAAAAAACTTGCCATCGCAAGATTAGCGTGGGGTTAACTTTACAACCTAAATAAACTCACAACTCGGTTGTTTTAATTAAATTTACCATGAATCCACTTCTTAAAGATAATGTGCAATTTTGGCCACTTGTTCTAAAAGTGGCGCTGATGAGCCGAACAGACCCACCGCCGTGTTATGTAGCACCAAAGAAGAAGAAGGTTAGTTTACGAATTGCAAGCGTGAAACGACACGGTGAAAAACAGCGGAATATTTGTCTAAAAATTCTGTCCGTAAATCCAAGCACATCAAGCGTGTCCTTCGATCGGCAAATGTAGATTCGCCAGTGTTACGAAACACAAATTGAGAGGTGTGTGTGTGTGGATGGTAAATACGATTGTGGATTATTTTTACGAAACACAAATTGAGAGGTGTGTGTGTGTGGATGGTAAATACGATTGTGGATTATTTTTACGAAACACAAATTGAGAGGTGTGTGTGTGTGTGTGTGTGGATGGTAAATACGATTGTGGATTATTTTTACGAAACACAAATTGAGAGGTGTGTGTGTGTGTGTGGATGATACTTTTGTGCTTGGTTATTTTTGATAGAAATCTACCTCCATATACCTAGCTAGCTAACTAACTTTGCCTTAGGGTATTTGCTATTGCTAACATTAGCTACATGAGTGACCAGTCGGTCAGTAGCCAACACATTACATTTTCTAAGTAGCTATTTTAAGCTACATGCATTGTGTACAATAGGCTGCAGTCGCCATTACCAAAATATATCCTATTTTCGTAATACATAACTCAGTTGTAGCAAGTGTGTAATGAAACATAATCTCGGTAGTTTACGTACTTCATTTGCCTCCAACATTCTGAAAAGTTTTGCCAGTTAGTGATGTGCAGTTCGCGAACGAATCGGTATTATGAGTCGACTCTTTATGCTGAGTCGTCTGAGTCGACTCGCCAGTTAGAGGGAATCGTGCTAACCCTCGGCTCTGGCTCTCGGCTCTTAGCTCCGGCTCTGACTCTGCCTGCTTTCTACTACAGCCGGGAGACACTCCCCCGAGACACTCAGCAGTGGTAATGCGCGGCGTGCAGTTTCTGATTGCTAGAACCTACGTAAGAATACATTTTAATTTGATCTAACAATATTGCACACACTTTTGTGAAGTTAATAATCGCCCCAGCTCATTCCAACGTTATTATAACTACTAATGGTTAAAAGAAAGATACGTAGGTACAGTAGCTATACTACGGATCAGCACGAAATCAACTCGACTCAATTTAAGAGCCATGAGCCGTAACAATATTCCACGGCTCCAGACTGAGCCGGAACCAGAGCCGTGACACAAACCGAAGTAATTTTTAACCACATAACTGTTCTTATAGAGTTCTGTGGTTTTAACAAAGGGCAAAATGCAGTACACCATTAAGCTATTAATCGGGTTTACTTAACCAAATTCCAGTCAACTATGAAACAATTAGGCCTAATATGCGATATTGCGATTGTGTTCAGCTAGATTAGGCTACAAAAAAATGACAGAAAACACTTATTTAAAGTGGTGGCATTTTTATTTAGAACTCTTGACCAACAACAACACAGAATAAATTTAGTAATGTTGTAATAAAATAAATAAAGAATGGTTCAAATTAAATTTACATATGGTGTCCAAATAAATATGTATCAAATACTATATAAAACTACTAAACAACAACAACAATAATAATAATAATAAATGATAAATAGGGTCTAATAATTTACTAAAATAAATGCAGAATACTACCATACTACGCATGCATTACTTTATTAACTATTACCATATTATACTTGAAACTATATACAAAGTCACTATAGGCTATACAAATTTAGTACCCTTGAAAGTAGCCTACTATTAGTGCTAATCACATTAATGGAGATTTGCATTTAAAAAAACAAGCTCCCGCACTTTGGTTGCACTGATGCGGTTTCTCCTCTCCGAAACAATCTGTCCTGTCTTAGAGAAAACTCTTTCAGATGGTACAGATGTGGCCACAATGCAAAGCCTTGATAGCATGACCACAGACAGTCTTTCATAGACCATGCAACGGTTCTTCCACCACAGTAAAGGGTCTGAGTCCCTGGGAACGAGAGGCTCTGTCATGAAGGCCCGCACCTCCATAATGGCATCTGATGAGGGGTTTCTCCTGGTCACTAAACCTACAACCCGCTCATCAAAGTCCTGCCAAAACTGGGCACCTCCACTTGCCGAAGGGCTTGGTGCTGAAGGAGTGGCCTGTAGCTCCTGTTCCTCTTGGCTGGTAAGCCTCACTCTTGCAGCTGCACCAGTGACATTTTTCACTGCCTCATCTGGTTAAGGAGCTGGACTTGTAACCAAAAGGTTACAGGTTCGATTCCCAGGTCGGACACTGCCGTTGTACCCTTGAGCAAGGTACTTTACCTGCATTGCTTCAGCATATATCCAGCTGTATGAATGGATAAATGTAATAAGAAGTTGTGTAAGTCGCTCTGGATAAGAGCGCCTGCTAAATGCCTATAATGTAATGTCTATAATGTAATCTGCTGCACTGTCATCAGTGAAGGCACGTCTTTTAAACCTGGGATCCAGGAGTGATGCCTCTGCAAGGACATGAAGATGTTCAATCCTGTTGAACCTTTTTCCCATTTCAGAAGACATGGCCTGTATCAGGTTTCTGATAGGCTCATGGACCGAGGACTTTGCCTGCATCCTGGCTATGATCCTCTGCAGACCTTTAGTCATTAGAATGACCTTGGAAGCAGTTACAAATCTGTAAAAGTAAGCAAAACAAGAAAACATTTTAATATGTGCAGACAAGTTGCAATATTCAAAATAGTTGTTGATATTAACAGTATACCACAACAGTAAACACATACTTATAAATGAATGAATTTTCTTCAGCTCAATAACTCCAAATCAGAAATCATATTGTTCAGTCCCCCAAATTCTATCAGTTATATTGAGAGTGGCCTTGGTCCTCTGTCCGCAAATGTGAAGCCCGTTGTCAGAAACTTGGGAGTACAAATTGACTCAGATTTAGACTTTGGACCACAAATTTAAAAAATAGTCCAGTCCTGCTTCTATAAATTGAGAACTATTTCCAGAATTCGATCAGTACTGTCACACAGTGACCTGGAAAAGGTAATCCACGCCCTAATATTTTCACGACTGGACTACTGTAACTCCCTCCTTTCTGGCATCAACCAAAAGTCACTCTCGCGCCTCCAACTAGTTCAGAACGCAGCAGCTAGGCTTCTTACTGGTTCAAATAGACAACATCACATCACCCCAATCCTGGCTTCTCTCCATTGGCTCCCGGTGCGGTTTAGAATCGATTTTAAGATTTTACTGATCACTTTTAAAGCACGTTTGGGTCTGGCTCCAATCTACATAACCGATATGTTGACCCCATATGAGCCAGTGCGCAGCCTTAGATCCTCAGACAGGGCCCTTCTGGCTGTTCCAAAGTCTAGACTTAAAACTAAAGGTGACCGTACCTTTTCCATCAGGGCCCCTCGGCTTTGGAACGACCTGCCTGAGGAGATAAGGCTAGCAGAATCAGTGACTTCTTTTAAATCACTTCTTAAAACCCATTTTTACAGACTTGCTTTTATGTGATGTCTTTTTGTCTTTTTATCATCTTCTTATTGCTTTTAATTTTGTTTTTATTGCTTTTAATTTTGATTGTTTAGAACTTGTGTTGTTTTATGCTCTTATGTATTTAGTTATTTTTAATTCATTGTCTATTATTAGTGATGGGCAGTTCGGCTCTTTTTTCTGAGTCGGCTCTATTCGTACCATTCAGTTTGAAGAGTCGGAGTCGGAGTTGCCATTTTGGTACTTCCGGTTAATACAGAAGAGCCGTTTGAGCCGCATCTTTTTCTTTCAGCGGCGCTACTCGCGAGCTGGAATTAGAAGCTGTTTCAGACAGCAGACCCTAGCTGGTAACAAAGTAGACAAAATAAGTTTGTAAACTAGCCTTGATATTTTATTCAGACCCAAATCATCTGAATGATACTCATTGCTAATATTCTCAATTTACAGTAGCCTACTGTCTCAAGCTAGTTTGTAATCGCAGGTTACGTTTATTTTTATTTTTTTTATATATATATTTTTATTGAATCACAGTTGCAGTAAACAATACAACCAGAGAGTCACATTTTCATTTTTTGAATAACCCACACCCCTCCCACCCATCACAGAGACCTTTACATCATTATATCAACAGGTTAATATGCACAGAATAATGTAAGATAACACAGGGGAAAAAAATTATAATAATAAATAAAATAAAATAAAAATATATAAAAAATAAAATAAAATAAAATAAAATAAAGATACGTAACAACATAGATTGTTTGCTGCCTGCGTCTTCCTGTTCAACAGATCAGCCCATTGTTCCAGGACTAGCCTGAGTGTATGGAGTTATATCGAAAAAAGGGGGGGGGGTCGGTGGACCGGGCGAATAGAGTCAGGGGGACATTTCAGTAGCAGGAAGTTTATCGACATAATCCAGTAGCAGTTTCCAGTGCGAGTAAAACTTCTCGGGACGGCCTCTAAGGCTAAATTTGATTTTCTCCAATTTCAGTAAAAATAATAAATCATGCAGCCAGGATTTAAAGGAAGGTGGCTGGGAGGATTTCCATAAAAGAAGAATCTTTCTGCGCGCAATCAAGGACGCAAAAGCTATAATATTTTCCTGCAAAGCTGTGGTTACAAGTTCATCAGGAGGCACACCAAATATAGCTATCTGCGGCGAAGGGCTAACAGATATACCCAGTATGTCAGAGATAGACTTAAAAAAAGATTGCCAATAGTTAGACAATTTGGAGCACGTCCAGAACATGTGTGCCAGATTGCAGGGTGTCTGAGAGCATCTGTCGCAAGCTTCAGTAGTCTTGTCTGGATAAAGTTTGAAAAGTTTGTCTCTGCTATAGTGCAGTCTAAAAAGTACTTTAAATTGGATAACAGAAAGTCTGGCACAGCTCGAGGAGGAGTTAACAGCTTCCAATGCTTTTTTCCAGAGCGCATCAGAAATGTTCATCTGGAGTTCAGATTCCCAATCGTTCCTGCTCTTGTTTACAGATGAATCATTTGTTGGTGATAAGAGATTATAGAGAAATGAGACATGGCCTTTAGGCAAAGATTTAGCCTTCAGTACTAAGTCTATACCGCTGAGGAGAGGGGCTTGGGGGAACTGCGGAGAGTGGGTTCGTGCAAAATCACGAAGTTGGAAGAAGCGAAAAAAGTCTGTATTATCTAGCCTGAAAGCCGAACATAGTTGGTCGAAACCGGCGAACACTCCGTCTATGTATAAGTCACCCAAGCATCTCAGGCCTTTATTTCCCATAGTTGCAAAGCGTGAGTCAATCCTGGCTGGCTCAAATAAGTGGTTGTTACAAAGAGGTGTAGTTCGGGGAAGGGATAGCCATCCAAACCGTTTCCTGATTTGAGTCCAAATTTTTAATGTATTAGTTACTATGGGATTAGATGTGAAATTTGCGAGAGAAAGGGGGAGGGTGCTACAAACTAATGCCTGGAGGGATGTGGAGCATGAGTTAGCTTCTAACTGGCACCAGCTATGTTGCGGAGAGGTGAACCAGAGCAAAATCTTTTGTGCGTTAGCCGCCCAATAGTATCCAAGGAGGTTGGGCAAACCCAGGCCTCCCAATGATCTGCTTCTCTGGAGCAAGAATTTATTTGCTCTGGCCCGTTTACCTGCCCAAATGAATGCGGATATGATGCTATTGATAAGATTGAAAAATGACCGAGGTAGGTAGATTGGTAGGCATTGGAAGAGGTAAAGGTACCTTGGTAAAATATTCATTTTCACTGTTTGCACTCTACCCGCAAGAGACAGTGGTAAACGGTTCCATTTTTGAAGATCCTGTTTGACTGCTGCCGTCAGTACCCCGAAGTTTCGTTCTTTCAGTGTGCGCATAGATCGTGTGACCATTATTCCTAGGTATTTTATGCCCTCCACAGCGGTCTTAAATGGTATGAGGTGAGTTGGAATTTCTGTTGCCGATTGATTTATTGGGAAGCACTCACTTTTGGAGATATTCAATTTATATCCTGAGAATACACTGAAAGAGTCCAGGATCGATAGAATAGGTGGGAGGCTCAACAGGGGGTCTCTTACATACAGGAGTAGGTCATCGGCGTACAATGACACCCGATGCTCCTCTCCATGTCTCCCTATTCCTTTAAATCCCTCTTCTGATTTCAATGCTATGGACAACGGCTCAATGGCAAGCGCGAATAAAAGTGGAGAAAGGGGGCACCCTTGGCGTGTGCCGCGGAAGAGGGGGAAAGGATCGGAGCGCTGTGTGTTCGTACATACTGACGCCTGGGGAGAGGAGTACAATAATTTGATCCAGGAAATAAAGCCTGTGCTAAACCCAAATCGCTGCAAGGAGGAGAAGAGGTAGGGCCATTCCACTCTGTCGAAGGCCTTCTCTGCGTCAAGTGATATAACCACCTCCGGAACTGTAGGGGAGGATGGAGTATGAATGACGCCGAGAAGCCCTCTGACATTGGAAAAGGAGTGCCTCCCACCAATGAACCCCGTTTGGTCCTCCGAGATGATTAAAGGCATAATGGGCCCCAGACGACGTGCTAGAATTTTCGCAAGTATTTTCACATCTACAGATAGTAGGGAAATTGGCCTGTATGATGCACAGTTTAGAGGGTCCTTATCTTTCTTATGGATGAGAGAAACAGGCTTGCATTAAGGTGGCTGGTAGAGAGCCTTGACTGTATGAATAGTTAAACACTTCCAGAAGTAGTGGGGTCAGTTGGTTAGAGAACCGCTTATAAAACTCAACGGGGTACCCGTCAGGGCCCGGTGATTTGCCACTATTCATTGAGCTTATTGCTTCTTTTATCTCTAAGAGTGTTAAAGGAGCATCCAGCGTCTGATTGTCATTGGGTGAAACCTTTGGCAAGTCTAGCTTTTGAAAGAAGGCGTCCATTTGGGTTTCATCGCCGGGGGCTTCAGATTTGTACAGTTGACGATAAAATAAATTGAATGAGGTATTAATTTTAATTGGGTCGGTCACCACCGTGCCTGATTCATCTCTAATCTGAATAATTTGGTTGGATGCTTGTCTGGCTTTTAGCTGGTGGGCAAGGAGGCGCCCAGCCTTGTCGCCGTGTTCATATAGCGATCCATAGGAACGGAGAAGTAGTTGTTCAGCTTCAGTTGAAAGAAGTAAGTCAAGTTCTGTCTTAAGTCTAAGTCTCTCTTTATACAAATCTGGAGTATTTATTACTGCTAGCGATCTATCCAAGTCCGCAATTCGTTTCTCTAGTTCTTCCTTACGCATTCTGCGTTGTTTATTAGCATGGGAAGCATATGAAATTATCTTGCCTCTGAGAAAAGCCTTCAGAGTATCCCATAACAATGATGGGGAGGTCTGATCATTTTTGTTGATGTCGCAAAAGACTGTGATTGAGTCAGAAATATGATTGCAGAATTTTTCTTCTCTAAGCAAGAGAGGGTCGAGACGCCAAAACCTAAAATGTTTGGGCTTTAGGTCAAAACGGAGCTCCAATAATAGGGCTGAGTGATCCGAGACTGTTATGGGTAAATATTGTACAGAAGTGAGTGAGGAGATAAGGTTTTTATCCATTAGGAAATAATCAATACGAGAAAAAGAACGATGGGCATGCGAGAAAAAGGAATATTGACGGGAGGATGGGTACGTGAATCTCCAGGGATCAATATAGCCAAACTGGTCCATGAAGGCGGACAAAGTTTGTGACATCTTTGAGGGTGGGATAATTCGAGAGCTCGATCTGTCAAGGACTGGGTCGATGACACAATTCAGATCCCCACCCAGAATCAAAGTATGGGAGTCTAGATTGGGAATTAAAGATAATACTGAATTAAAGAAGCTGTGGTCATCCCAATTAGGGGCGTAGATTGATGCTAAGACTACAGGCTTCTGGTATAATATACCAGAGATAATTGTATAACGACCCTCTGGATCCGTGATAATATTACTGGAGGTAAATTGAACGTTTTTCCTGATTAATATGGCTGTACCTCTTGTTTTACAATTAAATTGAGAATGAAATATTTGTCCTATCCATGGTCGGCTCAACTTTCCATGCTCAGCTCTCAGCAAGTGCGTTTCCTGAAGAAGTATCACGTCGGCATTTAGATTCTTAATATAAGTCATTATCTTTGTTCGTTTTAATGCGGCATTCAATCCCCCTGTGTTTAAAGAAGTAAACCTTACCACTTGCCCACCGGTAGTCCCTCCATCTAATGAGCCAATCATGTTACAGCGGGTGGTAGAAAGGGTATCAGGTCGATTCTAAGACGCAGGCAGCAAAAGAAGAATGAGATCATCACAAATGATAACAGAAACTTACACAAACAAACATACCATAAAACAGTGCACCTTGTCAAAACAAAACAGACAAAACAGGTCTCTTTACCAGCCCATTCCCCAAACCCCCCACCCCATCTGAGAGGAAACCTGGTTACCTGTCCTTGTCCCCTCTCATATCCCTCCCAGCCCCTAGCAACGTCGTAACTAACTTGTTCATACTTCCCTTTCTTAAGCATCTTACCTCAAAGATTCATCTCAGAACCCATAACTCGAGAAGTATCATGCTATGCTCTACATAACCCGTTAATTTTAACAAAATATTCAATGTACCCTTCCAACATGAGGTGAGAAATATATAAAAATATATAAAAGTAAGATATTATGTGAAATATTACATAGTAAACTATGACCCAAGAAAAGTGTTCAATATAATTATTTACCACTACAGTATTAAACTTCAGAACAGGTCAAAACAAACCAAGTCCTGTGCTTGGTCAGACTCAACACCAGTCAAAACCTGCAATTACTGTGCATCTCTTCATCCAAATGAAGATGCAAAAATTGCAGCTTCAAGAAATATAAAGGAAAGGATAAGGCAATAATACCAGAAAAGTGTCCCAGGATGGGACATAACTGAATAAACAAAACCAATCAAATTGTCCAAGTGCAAAATTAAATCCGTTTGCTGCAGAAAAGTGTCTTTGGATGAGACAGTCTAGCCCTTAGGTGTACAAGGCAGAGGCACAGCTAGCGCGACAGCCAATGGCTAACGTAATGAGCAGCTACCAGTAGTCCAAAACAAAGAGTTTTCAGTCACATTGTATTTATTATAGAACGGTTAGGATTTAATAAAGACCATATACGCTTGACTCATTATACACTGATGGTCAAAATTATACCTAATGGTGACCTTACGTCTTACCGGAGCTGCCTTGGTGTTGAGTGTGCCTAGCCTAGCCGGCTAAGCTAGTTAGGCTTCGGGGACTGCTTGTAGCTTGAAGCAAACGCCGCGGCCTCCTCTGGGGAGGAGAACCTCTTCTTTGTCCCGCTGCTGAGTGTTACCTGAAGGCGAGCCGGGAAGAGTAGTGCGGGCCTGAGAGAGAGGTTGTACAGTTCTGCCATCACCGCCCGGTATTTTGCGCGTTCTTCAACCACATCCGGAGCGTAGTCTTCGAAGATCTGGACAGGGGCTCCTTGATATTGAAGTTTCCCCCTTCTTTTGCGGGCCTCTCGTACGATTAGGTCCTTAATCTGGTAGCGGTGCACTCGGATAATAACAGGCCGCGGTCTCGATCCAGGCTGTGGCTTGGCAGTTAGCACCCTGTGCGCTCGGTCAAGCTCGGGAGGGGATTCTAAGATCTCCTCCCCCAGTAGTTCAACTAACAGCTTCGAGAAAAACATGGTGCGTGTGGGCCCCTCGATTGATTCTGGAAGGCCAATGATTCGGATATTATTCCGGCGGCTCCGGCTTTCGAGGTCCGACGTCTTCGCTAATAGCTTGTTGTTGCTATCGGCTAAAGCCTCCAACCTCGTCTCTAAGGTACGAATACGCTGATCGTCTGACTCGGCACTGGTTTCCAGTGAGATGATACGTTGTCTGTGATCTAACACCGTGCTCTGCATTTTTTCCAGTCTTGACTCCAAGGCAGCGAAGGAGTTTTTAAGATCCGTTGCCATGCTAGCTCTGTGTTGTTCCAGCAAGTCTTTGATGCTAGTTAGGCTAGTTAGGCTAGCACCGTCACTCGAAGCTTCGTTCTCGCTCTTCTTTGACTGTTTCGCTGTTTTCGACATTATTCCTGGTGACACGATGTTATACTGAGTTTGTAAAACGTCAGTTCTTACTTGGGTCGTTGAGGGTATAAGAAAAATATGGGTTTTTTAAAAGTTGAGTTACAGGAGACGGAGACTACGTCGCTCTCACATGCTCACCAAACCGGAAGTCCAGGTTACGTTTATTTACGACTTTCCCATCTCCGTTTTTTCGATCATAGATTGTAACATTAGATCTTACAGGTAATAATAGACATTGAATGGTTATATTTGTGTAGAGCTATTTAATCTATGCTAATATTAATCTTATATTTTTTATCAGATCCCAGAATCCAGTAGTCTAGGTCTACTGAAAATTAGGTGGATGGAAGACTGTATAAGAGAGATAGCCAGCCAAATTGGACAAACAAGCCAGATATTTATTGTGTGTGTCAGTGTGTACATATGATGTACAGGAGCCTGTGTCGTTTATTTATTTGGACACCATAAGGTTATTTAAATGTGTTTATTTTAACTGTACTTTATTTATTATATCATACGCAATTGTAGGCTATTTATTCTGTTCAGTGTTGTTGTTGGTCAAGAGTTCTAAAATAAAAATGCCACCACTTTAAATAAGTCTTTTCTGTCATTTTTTTGTAGCCTAATCTAGCTGAACACAATCGCAATATCGCAAATTTGGCCTAATTGTTTCATCGTTGACTGGAATTCGGTTGCAATTCTCGCAAAAAGTTTAATAATTTCGTAATATACAGTCGGCGTCTCGGAATATCATTAGATATAGGCTAACATAATTCCTTTGTCAATAGGGTTTCCGTTTGAATCACGCTGAGTAGTAAACCCGATTAATAGCTTAATGGTGTGTTAGGAGTAAATGTTTACATGTGTCCTCAGTTACTATACCAATTGTGTCAGGCTGTACTGTTATGTACGTAAGTTCACTGGAGGGGCAGTATTATTATTATGCCACTGTGGGGCGCTGAAGCGCGAAGTAAAGACGCATGCTGGCGTCATCATTGTTAAGAAGAAGAAGAAGAATTGTTAAGACAAGTTCACAAGTAAAACTGCTGAGAAAAAGACGTGTTAGCAGTGCTAAAGAAATAAACTAAGCCACGAGGCTAAACAGTTCATTGTCTCCGTCAAGTGTTTTCTCCGAGTGCAACGCAGGAAAAGCTGACATCCTGAACGCAACAGGTTATGGGCCCAGGAGTCATTCGGGGGAACGTTTGATGGTTTATCGCCGTCAGAAAGTCGCAGCGAACCGCGTGCTAACGGGATAGCAAGACAAGCTAACATCATGGATCATCGAGGGACAAGCAGGTTGCCTCGACTGATGTTCGACGGAGATGAGACTAAGTATGAACTGTGGGAGACCAAAGTGTTGGGACACCTTCACCTATTAGGGTTAAAGAATACGATTCTAAAAGAACCAAATGGTGAAGCCGAGTTAGCGGCAGACGCCAAGAAAAATGCTGATGCGTATGCTGAGCTAATTCAACTTTTAGACGATAAAAGCCTCTCGCTAATTATGAGGGATACGCCCGACAATGCAAGAGAAGCCCTAAAGATATTAAGGGAGTATTATGCCGGGAGGGGAAAACCCCGGATAATTAACTTGTACACCATGTTAACATCGCTTCAAAAGACAAGCAGCGAAAGTGTTACGGACTATATCATAAGGGCAGAAACCGCCATCACAGCGTTACAGAACGCAGGTGAAACGTTAGGCGATGGCCTTCTGATAGCTATGGTTTTAAAAGGACTGCCTGAGGGGTTTAAGCCATTCGCAATACACGTGACACATAATGACGATAATATAACGTTTGCAGAGTTCAAAACAAAACTACGAAGCTTTGAAAACACAGAGAAATTAAACACGGCGGAGTCAAGCGATAATGTGATGAAGACTCTAGCTAGACCCGGACGGCGGCCCGCCAAGTCAAGTGCATATGACCGGAACAATGAAGACGCAGATATTGTGTGTTTTAAGTAGGGGTGCAACGGATCACAAAACTCACGGTTCGGATCGTATCACGGTTTTGAGTCACGGATCGGATCATTTTTCGGATCAGCAAAAAAAAAAAAAAAGGGAGACAAGTATATCTTTGCTTTCCATTTATTCTGTAAAACACTTAAAGCAAGGAACTTTTGCCCATGGTCTTAAATGAAAACAACATTCAAGATGTCCAATGTTTAAGTAAAATCTTAAAATATATAAAATATTCAATACTCAATTGTTAAATCAAAGTGCAATATGAGGCATGATACCTTCTTCCTTTAAACATGGTAGTGAATGAAAAAATAGCCTGTGTAAACGTTGACGTTAATATTATACTTTAGGTGAGTCTGGCTTGGTTAACATTAGCCATAGCCTTGGATCAAGACGGTCAGGCTTGTACCAACAAGGCTAGTTAGCCATATATATAACGTTATAATTAATAATTAGAACAGTGGTGTTAACATCACTAGCCTTGCCTTATCCATATGAATAACAAAATTAAATACCCCGGGCTCCATTACATATTGTTTGACGAGGCGAAGCACAGACTGGAAAGTAACATAGCGTTAAGGAGACGCTCCTTCTAACGCTATGGACCAGAGCTAAGTTGTAATCATAAAACAGTGCATACGGCAGGCCTTGTTGACGGATTTGGAAGAGATTTCGTAGCTCTGGTTCCAAAAATGAACGAGTATTTAATGTGTTAAATCCGTGAAAATTACATTACAGTGGGTGAGCTGGCTCTCAAACTGTCTCCCCCTGCGAAGAGGGGCGGGGCTTAGCGATAGGTCCAATGCGCTTCAGAGTAAAACACAGCACGCATCTGTCTTTTCACTGCAACTCTGCATCGAGATTTAGGGAATTATTACTTTAAAAAGTACTAGCGGCTGTAAAACTGTAATTCACTATGATGGTTAAATTTTGCAATTAATCCGCGGTTCACATGCGTGCCGAACCGTGGGGGGCGATCCGTACGGATCACGGATCAACTACGATCCGTTACACCACTAGTTTTAAGTGTGGCACCAAAGGCCACCGAGCGAGAGCATGTCGGCGGAAGACATGGTGTAGTCATTGCAAAAGTGACACACACAAAGACGCCACTTGTAGGCGTAAAGACAGACAGGATGGCGCGAGAAAAGTTTCTGAGGAAAATGGCGGCGGCGGCGGTGCAGATTACGCCTTCAGGATCAGAGACGAAGAGACCGGGGTCCAGCGGCAGCCAGCACGCAGCATTCAGGAGAAGGGCCTGATGGTCGACACAGGAGCTACATCACACATCATCACGGACATAACCAAGTTCAAAAACTTTGACGACACGTTCGAGCCAGAGACACACTGTGTAGAGTTGGCAGACGGTTCCCTGTGCAACGGCGTCGCTCAACGCAAGGGAGATGCAGAAGTTTTCCTGGTTGACAGTAGAGGACGACGACATGCCGCAACGCTGAGAAAGGCGTTGTTTATACCGTCATACCCCCAGGACATCTTTTCAGTGAAGGCAGCGACCGCCAGCGGAGCCACGGTCGTCTTCAAACAGGGAAAAGACGTTTTGATACACAAAGACGGTACCAGATTTAACATTCATGTGTATGGCAGGTTGTACTATTTGCACACTGAAGGTAAGAATAGTGACAAGTGTAACGCTTGTCACGATATACAGACGTGGCATGAGATATTAGGCCACTGTAACTATGAAGATGTCCTAAAGTTGCAAAATGTGGTTGAAGGTATGCAGATTAAGGGCACGACAGATAAACCTGACCAAGAATGTGAGATATGTATTCAGGGAAAATTTGCCCAAACCAGAAATAGGAACCCTGATAGAAGAGCAAAGGCTCCCTTACAAATGGTACACACGGACCTAGCGTAAGTTCACTGGAGGTGCAGTATTATTATTATGCCACTGTGGGGCGCTGAAGCGCGAAGTAAAGACGCATGCTGGCGTCATCATTGTTAAGAAGAAGAAGAAGAATTGTTAAGACAAGTTCACAAGTAAAACTGCTGAGAAAAAGACGTGTTAGCAGTGCTAAAGAAATAAACTAAGCCACGAGGCTAAACAGTTCATTGTCTCCGTCAAGTGTTTTCTCCGAGTGCAACGCAGGAAAAGCTGACATCCTGAACGCAACATGGTGTACTTCATTTTGCCCTTTATTAAAACCACAGAACTCTATAAGAACAGTTATGTGGTTAAAACTCGAAAATGACTTCGGTTTGTGTCACGGCTCTGGTTCCGGCTCTGTCTGGAGCCGTGGAATATTGCTACGGCTCATGGCTCTTACATTGAGTCGAGTTGATTTCGTGCTGATCAGTTGGGTAGTATGGCTACTGTAGCTACGTATCTTTCTTTTAACCATTAGTAGTCATAATAACTTTGGAATGAGCTGGGGCGATTATTAACTTCACAAAAGTGTGTGCAATATTGTTAGATCAAATTAAAAATGTAGAATCCGCAATTACTAAACCAATGAGGGAATAGCTCGGAGCGAAAGTTTAAACGTGATGTATTCCACTCTTGCTGTGGGAAAAGGTAAAAGTTATTTAGAAATATTATTATTTTATTTACTCGTTTATCTGACTCCATTTATAATTATAATTTAGAATTTTGGTTAAACATGCGTGGAGCTCGGAGTGTTTACACTCAACTCGCCCTTAGGTACCATCATTACTTCAATATATGTTTGCCGGAATCAACATTATTGCTGAAGCTCAGTTCGGTGGCGAACGCAGAGGTTGGGGGTCTAGTCAACACAATACATGATATTAATTTATCATAGATAGTTGTGAGCCCCAGTCTGAGTACATTTAAAGGGCTCCTTAAGGCAAATTTGACAATAAAAGAACCGGCGTATACGCCCATGGGTTCCCATATCAAATCACCAGAACCATGCACTACTCTGGGTGTATTTAAAGAGTTCCTTAAGGCAAATTTGACAAGAATCGGCGTAGGACGCCCATGGATTCTCTTCACATCAAATCACCAGAACCGATACACCAACCCGACCTTTACAATTGGACCGTCACTTGCCGTCTACCCAACTTGTGTTATGCCACGTCTGTACCAGGCCGCTGATCAGTCGGTCCTGGGTCAGAATTGTCCCCCTGAGTCTTCAGTAGTAATTTAGGCTGAAAAGGGTATAAGATGGATGAGAGCCACGCACGTTAAATATAAAAAGAATTGGATAACAGGCAGGGAGGTCATTAGCTTGGAACGCTGCAGCTCAGATCATGCAGACAATTGAAGCTGGGAAAAAGGATTAAAAGAAAGATGCAGTTGATATGAAAACATGGTAATTTATTAATGACAAATAATCACTGGTTAAGACTGTGAGAGCAAACACGAACACATTCAATGCCTATCACTAAACACAGGATCAAGACAAATAAACACGAACAAGTTCACAAACAAAGTATATCACCAAGTGATTTCGTACGGTGTGACTATGGTACCAGGAGAACTGTTAAGCAGATTCTCTCCGAGTCTCCCTTTGGGATCTTCTTAAATGCAGTTCAGCGCTGGTATGCCCACTCCACAAGTCCCTTTGTTGTCCAAATAAGGTCTGGCAGGAAGAGCAGTTTCACCACGCAGGGACCCCCTCCAGAGAGAGAAACAGAGTCTCCCTCTCTCAATCTAGTGACAGTAATAAGACTCTTTGAACGACGGCGCGTGATCTCATGATCTTCTCTATCATATCTAGATATCCGGTGAGGTCCCGGTGATGGCCACTCTTGGTTCCAGATATTTATATGGACAAGCGCATCCCTGATAACCTATACAATCCTCCTTCCACATTCTTTATTTCTCCCCCTCCAATACTTTCACATACCACACACTTCAATTAGTATTATCCAGGTTCACCACATTTATCATATTATCCACAATTACTTTATACTTCCACAATTACCAATCTACATGCACATACATATGATTCAATATACATATACAGCTTTGTTTAATATGTTCACCATTCAGTCCAGAATCTAGGCCGTAAAAGACCTGTGCGGATGCCGTCTCTGATGTCCAGTTTGTAGGTTCAACCCCCGCTGTAGGTTACGAGGCCGTGAGAAGTCAGAGGAACAGTTTCTCAGGCCATAAATTGTTTTATTGCACCCTCCAGGAAATCACCCCCCAGCTGCAAGGGTTTAGGACTGATAACACTTTTTCCAGCCTTACAGATCCCCGTTTGGCCCCGTGGGACAAACAAACCCAGTCCCAAGGGGTCATAAAGAGTGGCGCTGGTTCCATGCTGGTGTTTATGGTCCCAGTCCCAGCTGATAGCTGAAAACCAATGCAGCATGGGTTGAGGTGCACCGGGCGTAGCTGAGGTGTTGGAAATATCAGCACTTCACCAGGGTGAGGGCACATCTGAGGGTGCTGGCACTGACGCATCCTCAGAACACCCAGTCCCACCATGTGTAGGCACCCTGGGCCGCGCGGGTAGAGGAGCTGGACAGGATTTCCGCTGTTCTTTGGCCATGTTCACCTCTACCTGGGCCGGTGGAGGTGATAGTTCATTTACCTGTTGAACAATCATCCCACAGTGCATCCGACACCTGGACTGCTGGATTACATCACAGTAGCTGTATTATACAAACATCAATATATGCAAATATGATAAATGTGGAAGCTTACATGTAAATATGACAAATGTGGAGGCTTTCTGAACAATTCAGTGATACTCTTTACTATCTACCCATCTGTTTTGTAAGGTTAATCAAAATATGAAGGGATGCGGAATCATGGAATGTCTACACAGAACTGACAGACAGGGACATTGGGTTTGAATTTTTAATACCGTATGCCTATTGCATATATAACATACTGTAATTATACTATATTGTATTGCCCTCTATTACCCCCCCATTGCATGCTTGAAACCAGGATGGAAATAGACCGAAACAGAAAACAGTTTAACTGAAACAGTCATTCATTATAAATGATTTTACAGTTGTAAAATACAATGTAACACCAAAGTTGTATGTTGTTGAGAGCATTGAAATATACAAAACTTTTGGTTTCACACACAAAACACATATGTCTGAATGTACATTGTTCTACATGTGCTGCAGTTATGTGGTTTAGGATGTGTGTTGATATAGTGGTGTTGAGTGCAGATTTCACTTAGCTCCTTCGAGCCTCCCTCTCTGTCGGGCGCAGCTCCAGGCTGGAGCGCAGCGGCCATGTGCTCCACTACAAGGACGCAACTCATGTGCTCCATTACCGGGACGCAACTCATGTGCTCACTGCTCTATGCGACCCGACCGGCCAGTGATCCAGTCGATAGAAATCCCTAGCTCAGTGTCACACCGAGCCCCGTAGTGGTAATCAGCCACCCGGTTGGGAACCGACGGTCTGGTCCCTATCCCACTTTGCTATGGGTATAGAAACATTTACCGTTTTTACCAGCCTTGTCTGTTTAACAGAGGTTGTCTCGTATGCAACTGTGTGAGGTGTGTACTGTCGTCATGGTGCTAAGTGAATCTGAATTGGATGGGTGGATCCTTTTACACTAATAAATGTGTTGTAAACTTTACTCTAGTGCTACACCAGGGGGCCTGTTTATGGTTCAGATTTCCTAAACGAGGTTTGAATGTCTTTACGGCCCCTACAGGTATTTCCACCCATCTTACTCAGATCAAAGAATGGTCAATCGCTTTGGATCAAAGCGTCTGCTAAATGCCTGTAATGTAATGTAATATAATGTGATGTGGTTATAGCCCGGTCTTGATGATTGAAAACAAATAATCATACACTCTCTAAAGAATGTAGGTTCACTTCTCTTAAAAAACAAAGATCCAGATAGAGTAAAGAGACATAAAGACAAAAAGAGGCCAGTAAGCCAGTCTGGGCTAGAAAATGACCCTACTTTCAGCTTTTAAATGAAAAGGGCAAATACGAATGGCATTTGATACATTTTAAAACATTAACTGGCTCACTGACATCAGACAGACATTCTAACACATGTTTTTGTGCTAGGGAAATTTACACAAAAATACATCCATGAAATTTTATAAATATGCCTCAGTTAACTGAATGGGCACCCAAGTAGGTACCGTAAATTCCGGACTATAAGCCGCTACTTTTTTCACACACTTTGAACCCTGCGGCCAATACAACGGTGCGGCTAATCTATAGATTTTTACGAGCTAACGGCCTCCAGGGGGGCGCTCTAGCAGGAAGCGCAAGAGCGAGACAGACAGAGATAATGCGCCGAGGAAGACGCTAGTTTGATTGTGTTTTGAACAGCCGTTTTGCGCATCATGCACACACCCTCATCATGGAAAACACACGAAGAAATGCATATGATGCAGCTTTTAAGTTAAAGGCAATCGATCTGGCTGTCGAAGAAGGAAATAGAGCTGCTGCAAAACATTTTTAGGAAACGTGCCTGATTATTACAACGGTATTTGCATTGGGTGAACGCGATCGCGATCGCATAGCAAATACAGTAAAAAATAATAATCGGTCATCAGAAAAACTACCAATAATAGGCCCACAAAAAAATAACAATTACGTAGGCCTACTGATCGACATTAGATTCGCTTTATTGGGCTATTCAACAACGCGATAGGGCTACTTACTTTTTCCACCTCGCTGGTTTAACTTGCAGGGCGAACAGGCTAATCCGTTTTGTTTTTTTTCTTCGTTTAAAAGTTATTATTTTTTTAAATCCTGCGTTGTTAACATAGTAACGGATGCTCGTTTTTTTATAAAGCAACATTTATCCAGGAAAACATGACATTTCAGTGCAAATTATGTCAATATGTCATTTAAATGTGTACATTAATAAAATAATAAGTTTAACCGACTAGTATTTCTGGTGCCGACTAGCGAGGGTAGCAACATTTAATCGTCTAGTCGACTAAACGCGCACATCCCTACTGTGTATCATCTTTCTGTGTACGTAAATATCTCATGTTACAACGTGGACACCTGCGGCTTATAGACAAGTGCGGCCTATATATGTACAAATTTTTTTTTTCTTCTAAATTTCGTTGGTGCGGCTTTTATTCAGGTGCGCTCAATAGTCCGGAATTTACGGTATATTAGTGAATCCCAACATTTCCTACATGACATGCCCAGGCATAATTTATAGATTTAAAGCAAGTATACTACACTTTAGCCTTATTGTTTCACAGATGTATATCTTAAGACACAAATTAAACACAAAGGAAGACACCAATATGGTGGCAAAAAAGTAACTACAGAAGAAAGACTTCTGTTTTTGCATGAAAATCGCCAATGCAAAAATGGCATGCAGTTTTTAAAGATGTGCTTTCCTATGAAAGCGTGGCCTGCTGGATTTTAGAGCAGTGCCACAGATGCCATTGTCACGTGATTTATTTTTAATCATTGATCTTACTGGCAACAGTTGATATATTATGTAATCATTTTAACATACTTTCACTTTCTGCATTCTCTACCTACTATTACCTTCAACCCTTCCTCACACTTCTCTACAAACAATCATCCTCTAAATCTTACTGGCTTTTCACCAGTGTGTCATTTCTTCCTGTCTGTGTCTGAACAAGATTCTCTGCGTTCCCCACAGTATTGTGGAACAACAGAACAGTACCTTATATCGACATCCCTTCTCTGCCATATCTCAAACCTTTACTTTCTTTACACATACTCAAACCTTTACGTTCTTTTACACATACTCAAACCTTTACGTTCTTTTACACATACGTACACATATACATATACACGCACATATACACATACCTACATATATATATCCATACATCCACACACATATATATATATATCATCTTTAATTTACCCATTCTAGGGTTTTAAAATGATATTGTCATTACAGTGACCTAATTGCATATATGACTTCTGCCTTTTAGAATGACAGTGTCAACCTTGCATACATATGACAGTGAGGACTGCAACCTCACTATCCCACGGGTTATAGACAGACTTTGCACTTATATGTACATCCCCTAAACAGCCTCTAGATGTGGTGAAACAACAACAACTCTCCCTAGTATATGTTAATACATAAGATAATTGTGTTACTCACCACACCCAGGAGGAAGAACCAGCAATTTAGCTGACCAGAAACTCCCTGTAAGGAATATCTTGTACGCCAAACTGCCAGGAATTTTCCGTAGACAAAAGTGCAGGGAAAATTAGGAGGTAAAAGGAAAGCAGATACCCCCCTGCCAGAGGGATCCAAATTGTAAATCCCACAAACAGCAATTGGGATCACGTCGAGGTCACCAAATGTAGAATCCGCAATTACTAAACCAATGAGGGAATAGCTCGGAGCGAAAGTTTAAACGTGATGTATTCCACTCTTGCTGTGGGAAAAGGTAAAAGTTATTTAGAAATATTATTATTTTATTTACTCGTTTATCTGACTCCATTTATAATTATAATTTAGAATTTTGGTTAAACATGCGTGGAGCTCGGAGTGTTTACACTCAACTCGCCCTTAGGTACCATCATTACTTCAATATATGTTTGCCGGAATCAACATTATTGCTGAAGCTCAGTTCGGTGGCGAACGCAGAGGTTGGGGGTCTAGTCAACACAATACATGATATTAATTTATCATAGATAGTTGTGAGCCCCAGTCTGAGTACATTTAAAGGGCTCCTTAAGGCAAATTTGACAATAAAAGAACCGGCGTATACGCCCATGGGTTCCCATATCAAATCACCAGAACCATGCACTACTCTGGGTGTATTTAAAGAGTTCCTTAAGGCAAATTTGACAAGAATCGGCGTAGGACGCCCATGGATTCTCTTCACATCAAATCACCAGAACCGATACACCAACCCGACCTTTACAATTGGACCGTCACTTGCCGTCTACCCAACTTGTGTTATGCCACGTCTGTACCAGGCCGCTGATCAGTCGGTCCTGGGTCAGAATTGTCCCCCTGAGTCTTCAGTAGTAATTTAGGCTGAAAAGGGTATAAGATGGATGAGAGCCACGCACGTTAAATATAAAAAGAATTGGATAACAGGCAGGGAGGTCATTAGCTTGGAACGCTGCAGCTCAGATCATGCAGACAATTGAAGCTGGGAAAAAGGATTAAAAGAAAGATGCAGTTGATATGAAAACATGGTAATTTATTAATGACAAATAATCACTGGTTAAGACTGTGAGAGCAAACACGAACACATTCAATGCCTATCACTAAACACAGGATCAAGACAAATAAACACGAACAAGTTCACAAACAAAGTATATCACCAAGTGATTTCGTACGGTGTGACTATGGTACCAGGAGAACTGTTAAGCAGATTCTCTCCGAGTCTCCCTTTGGGATCTTCTTAAATGCAGTTCAGCGCTGGTATGCCCACTCCACAAGTCCCTTTGTTGTCCAAATAAGGTCTGGCAGGAAGAGCAGTTTCACCACGCAGGGACCCCCTCCAGAGAGAGAAACAGAGTCTCCCTCTCTCAATCTAGTGACAGTAATAAGACTCTTTGAACGACGGCGCGTGATCTCATGATCTTCTCTATCATATCTAGATATCCGGTGAGGTCCCGGTGATGGCCACTCTTGGTTCCAGATATTTGTATGGACAAGCGCATCCCTGATAACCTATACAATCCTCCTTCCACATTCTTTATTTCTCCCCCTCCAATACTTTCACATACCACACACTTCAATTAGTATTATCCAGGTTCACCACATTTATCATATTATCCACAATTACTTTATACTTCCACAATTACCAATCTACATGCACATACATATGATTCAATATACATATACAGCTTTGTTTAATATGTTCACCATTCAGTCCAGAATCTAGGCCGTAAAAGACCTGTGCGGATGCCGTCTCTGATGTCCAGTTTGTAGGTTCAACCCCCGCTGTAGGTTACGAGGCCGTGAGAAGTCAGAGGAACAGTTTCTCAGGCCATAAATTGTTTTATTGCACCCTCCAGGAAATCACCCCCCAGCTGCAAGGGTTTAGGACTGATAACACTTTTTCCAGCCTTACAAAAATATATATATTCTTACGTAGGTTCTAATTTAGCAATCAGAAACTGCGCGCCGCGCATTAACCAGTGCTGAGTGTCTCGGGGGAGTGTCTCCCGGCTGTAGTAGAAAGCAGGCAGAGTCAGAGCCAGAGCTAAGAGCCAGAGCCGAGAGCCAGAGCCGAGAGCGAGAGCCGAGAGCCAGAGCCGTGAGCCGAGAGCCAGAGCCGTTTAGCCGCATCTTTTTCTTTCAGCGGCGCTACTCGCGAGCTGGAATTAGAAGCTGTTTCAGACAGCAGACCCTAGCTGGTAACAAAGTAGACAAAATAAGTTTGTAAACTAGCCTTGATATTTTATTCAGACCCAAATAATCTGAATGATACTCATTGCTAATATTCTCAATTTACAGTAGCCTACTGTCTCAAGCTAGTTTGCAATCGCAGGTTACGTTTATTTACGACTTTCCCATCTCCGTTTTTTCGATCATAGATTGTAACATTAGATCTTACAGGTAATAATAGACATTGAATGGTTATATTTGTATAGAGCTATTTAATCTATGCTAATATTAATCTTGTTTTTTATCAGATCACTAGGTCTACTGAAAATGAGGTGGATGGAATACTGTATAAGTGAGATAGCCAGCCAAATTTGACAAACAAGCCAGATATTTATTATGTGTGTCAGTGTGTGCATATGATGTACAGGAGCCTATGTCGTTTATTTATTTGGACACCATAGGGTTATTTAAATGTGTTTATTTTAACTACTTTATTTATTATATCATACACAATTGTAGGCTATTTATTCTGTTCACTGTTGTTGTTGGTCAATAGTTCTAAAATAAAAATGCCACCACTTTAAATATATTTGCTGTCATTTTTAGTAGCCTAACCTGTCATTTTGAAGTATTTGCTGTCATTTTTAGTAGCCTAACTTAGCTGAACACAATCGCATATTAATTCTGTTTTATAGCCTACTGCAATTTCCTCGCAAACAGCCACTTATAACCTCACTTGTATGCTTCACCGCTTTCAAACGTTGGTGTGGTGGTTTTCGATATCACGCTGTTTTGCGAACAATATGAGAAGCATCTGACAACATTGTTATCAAGAGGATAAGTGTTGCTTTGTGAAGAGAAAGTGTTGCTTTGAGACAAATCGATGTCGATAACGACGAGTGAAGCTGTGTTTTCAACCTGCAATGTCATGCAATCAACCAACCGGTAATGCGATATGTCTAAACGTTAACGTGATGCAATCTGGTTGATATCCATTAAATCAGTGATTTTCAACCACTGTGCCGCGGCACACTAGTGTGCCGTGAGAGATCGTCAGGTGTGCCGTGGGAAATGATCCAACATCACTTAATTAGTAACACTTTTGGTTGGTGGTGTGACTCAGGATTTTTTTTAATGTAAAAAATGTGCCTTGGCTCAAAAAATGTTGAAAAACACTGCATTAAATGATAAAACGGCTTGCCATAGTTGTCTGTCTGACGCCCGGAACCCATCACGCCCCATCCCCACAAGACGCGCAAGCGCACGCACACGCGCACTGGTGCGCTTCACTTCCGCTCCCATGTTAACGAATTGCCGTGGTCCTCACCGGCCGCGCGCGCACGGAATTTTCTGGGCGTCCGCAAGCGCAATCTCATAGAAATACATTGTATATGCACAATATCTGCATCATATGACCACATATTAATGTTTTTCAACCTACTAATAGTTTTACTATTGTTATTCATTATTGTAATACATATTATATTTTAATATAGGCTCTAATGAAAAAGGGGACAGAGACAATCACCATTGTGGGATGAATGAAGTTATATGAAATTATAAATTTAGCATGTAACCAGTTATTCCCGTTTTTGTAATGCTTTTTCTTTATTATAGGATACATATTTGTTCAATTAATTAAGACTATGCTTACTTCCCGAAAGGGAAATAAACGTTATTCTATATTCTATTCTGTTTTTATTGTACTGATATCACTGGATCAATTTAAGGTACGACAGAATAGCTGCTAATTCTGATATAATTAAATGTTTAGAACATGTTGATTACTGTCCCAAATAAATAAGTGAACTTTATAAAGGAGGCATTGTCTTGTTTGCTACATTTAGCTTTACATTGCTAAATTTAGCTTTTAAGCAGTAAGACATATGTAATATCAGTATTTACTTAACCATTATTTCGCGAAGCTCACAAATCCGGAATGTAGATTGTTTGTTTGTACATCGCGTCTGTCGTTCACGGAATGCGCTCCGAAAAAGCAAAAAGCGTCTGTGCTCTTGCGCGTCTGGTGGGGAACGTTCTGCTCAAATCTGCACGCGCAATAAGCGTCTGTGCGCTTGCGCGTCTGGTGGGGATGGGGCGTCAGACGCGGGAGGGCACGCACACGCGCACTGGTGCCCATGTTAACGAATTGCCGTGGTTCTCACCGGCCGCGCGCACACGGCTGGCGGGCGGACGTGGAGCGGATTTTTCCGCTCGGGGCAGAATTTTCTGGGCGTCCGCATGCGCAATCTCATAGAAATACATTGTATATGCACAATATCTGCATCATATGACCACATATTAATGTTTTTCAACCTACTAATAGTTTTACTATTGTTATTCATTATTTTAATACATATTATATTTTAATATAGGCTCTAATGAAAAAGGGAACAGAGACAATGACCATTGTAAGATGAATGAAGTTATATCAAGTCATACATTTTACATATAACCAGTTATTCCCGTTTTTATAATGCTTTTTCTTTATTATAGGATACATATTTGTTCAATTAATTAAGACTATGCTTACTTCCCGAAAGGGAAATAAACATTATTCTATTCTATATTCTATTCTGTTTTTATTGTACTGATATCACTGTATCAATTTGAGGTACTACAGAATAGCTGCTAATTCTGATATAATTAAATGTTTAGAACATGTTGATTACTGTCCCAAATAAATAAAAGTGAACTTTATAAAGGAGGCATTGTCTTGTTTGCTACATTTAGCTTTACATTGCTACATTTAGCTTTTAAGCAGTAAGACATATGTAATAGCAGTATTTACTTAATCATTATTTAGCGAAGCTCACAAATCCGGAATGTAGATTGTTTGTTTGTACAGCGCGTCTCTGTCGTTCACGGAATGCGCTCCGAAAAAGCAATAAAAGCGTCTGTGCTCTTGTGCGTCTGGTGGGTTCAGTTCTGCTCAAATCTGCACGCGCAATAACGCCGGGTACCCACCATTCGCGCAAGCGCACAGACGCTTATTGCGCGTGCAGAATTGAGCAGAACTGAACCCACCAGACGCGCAAGAGCACAGACGCTTTTATTGCTTTTTCGGAGCGCATTCCGTGAACGACAGAGACGCGCTGTACAAACAAACAATCTACATTCCGGATTTGTGAGCTTCGCTAAATAATGATTAAGTAAATACTGCTATTACATATGTCTTACTGCTTAAAAGCTAAATGTAGCAATGTAAAGCTAAATGTAGCAAACAAGACAATGCCTCCTTTATAAAGTTCACTTTTATTTATTTGGGACAGTAATCAACATGTTCTAAACATTTAATTATATCAGAATTAGCAGCTATTCTGTAGTACCTCAAATTGATACAGTGATATCAGTACAATAAAAACAGAATAGAATATAGAATAGAATAATGTTTATTTCCCTTTCGGGAAGTAAGCATAGTCTTAATTAATTGAACAAATATGTATCCTATAATAAAGAAAAAGCATTATAAAAACGGGAATAACTGGTTATATGTAAAATGTATGACTTGATATAACTTCATTCATCTTACAATGGTCATTGTCTCTGTTCCCTTTTTCATTAGAGCCTATATTAAAATATAATATGTATTAAAATAATGAATAACAATAGTAAAACTATTAGTAGGTTGAAAAACATTAATATGTGGTCATATGATGCAGATATTGTGCATATACAATGTATTTCTATGAGATTGCGCATGCGGACGCCCAGAAAATTCTGCCCCGAGCGGAAAAATCCGCTCCACGTCCGCCCGCCAGCCGTGTGCGCGCGGCCGGTGAGAACCACGGCAATTCGTTAACATGGGCACCAATGCGCGTGTGCGTGCCCTCCCGCGTCTGACGCCCCATCCCCACCAGACGCGCAAGCGCACAGACGCTTATTGCGCGTGCAGATTTGAGCAGAACGTTCCCCACCAGACGCGCAAGAGCACAGACGCTTTTTGCTTTTTCGGAGCGCATTCCGTGAACGACAGACGCGATGTACAAACAAACAATCTACATTCCGGATTTGTGAGCTTCGCGAAATAATGGTTAAGTAAATACTGATATTACATATGTCTTACTGCTTAAAAGCTAAATTTAGCAATGTAAAGCTAAATGTAGCAAACAAGACAATGCCTCCTTTATAAAGTTCACTTATTTATTTGGGACAGTAATCAACATGTTCTAAACATTTAATTATATCAGAATTAGCAGCTATTCTGTCGTACCTTAAATTGATCCAGTGATATCAGTACAATAAAAACAGAATAGAATATAGAATAACGTTTATTTCCCTTTCGGGAAGTAAGCATAGTCTTAATTAATTGAACAAATATGTATCCTATAATAAAGAAAAAGCATTACAAAAACGGGAATAACTGGTTACATGCTAAATTTATAATTTCATATAACTTCATTCATCCCACAATGGTGATTGTCTCTGTCCCCTTTTTCATTAGAGCCTATATTAAAATATAATATGTATTACAATAATGAATAACAATAGTAAAACTATTAGTAGGTTGAAAAACATTAATATGTGGTCATATGATGCAGATATTGTGCATATACAATGTATTTCTATGAGATTGCGCTTGCGGACGCCCAGAAAATTCCGCCCCGAGCGGAAAAATCCGCTCCACGTCTGCGAGCCGTCCGCCCGCCAGCCGTGCGCGCGCGGCCGGTGAGGACCACGGCAATTCGTTAACATGGGAGCGGAAGTGAAGCGCACCAGTGCGCGTGTGCGTGCGCTTGCGCGTCTGGTGGGGATGGGGCGTGATGGGTTCCGGGCGTCAGACAGACAACTATGGCAAGCCGTTTTATCATTTAATGCAGTGTTTTTCAAAAATTTTTGAGCCAAGGCACATTTTTTACATTAAAAAAAATCCTGAGTCACACCACCAACCAAAAGTGTTACTAATTAAGTGATGTTGGATCATTTCCCACGGCACACCTGACGATCTCTCACGGCACACTAGTGTGCCGCGGCACAGTGGTTGAAAATCACTGATTTAATGGATATCAACCAGATTGCATCACGTTAACGTTTAGACATATCGCATTACCGGTTGGTTGATTGCATGACATTGCAGGTTGAAAACACAGCTTCACTCGTCGTTATCGACATCGATTTGTCTCAAAGCAACACTTTCTCTTCACAAAGCAACACTTATCCTCTTGATAACAATGTTGTCAGATGCAAAACAGCGTGATATCGAAAACCACCACACCAACGTTTGAAAGTGGTTAAGCATACAAGTGAGGTTATAAGTGGAGACTGAAGTAGTACGCGGAGAAGCATGCAACATATGTTGTAAGTGGAAACACATGCAAATGAGGACATCCCTTTACAGTCTCTGCTCTCAACCAATAGGAGCCCAATTAATTTGCAGGCATCACCACAAGCAACCTCATTAGCATTCATGATGGGCATTCCGGCTCTTTTCAGTGAGTCAGATCATTTGGCTCAACTTACCAATAAGAGCCGGCTCTTTCGGCTCCCAAACGGCTCTTCATTCAGTAGCATTTCCGGTTTTTCAAAATCGGCCAAAGTTAGCGATATTTTGACCTATGATTGGTGTTTGTGTATCTATCACTTAAATTGTTCAAAGGAATCTTACTCTACCTTCTAATTACCAAAATAACATTATTTAGAATTTTGTTTGTTTTAAAAACTATTTAAATAAATGTAAAAACTGTAAGACACTATTACACATGTGCATTGAAAGTAGGGCATTTTTATGTCTAGAAATAAATTGCACAAACACAGTGCGTAGTTGAACATTTCAAAACAAAATAGACACTCATAAAATAGAATATAATATTTCGTCATAACAAAGAAAAATAAATAAATGCAGAAAAAAATAAATGTGCAGCATCAGAACAATTAAACTGACCGTTTTATTTATTTTTGGCCTAAAAAATTATTTTCTTTGATTACAGATGGAACCGAATAAAAGTTCCACCAAAACCACAAGCACACAACTAAAATTTGGACCATAATACCACTATACCACCATTATCTTTACAACAGGTTTGCATTCAGAATTGTCTTAATTGTGAATTGTGTTAATTTACAAAACAAATCGGCTCTTCAGATATGCGAGTCGGCTCCCAATGTTCACCTAAAAGAGCCGGCTCAAAGAGCCGACTCGTTCGCGAACGACACACCACTAGCATGCTTCACCTCTTACAAATATGGCAAGCCGTTTTAGCTTTTATTCGACTTCCGTAGCTAGCTACCCTTCTAGCCCTAACTACCTGCCCATTTTTCCTACCTAGCTAGCCATATGTCTCAGCTAGTTGCATTAAAACGCCAGATAGTTCACTTGCTAATGAACAAAGTGCAACTAGTTAACTATAGCTACACTAAAATAATAGTTTACTAGCTGACACTGTGTTAAGGCCAACTAGTTAACTGCGCATTGTGGCACGCCGTTTTAACATTTATTCGACCTCTGTAGCTAGCTACCTTATTAGTCCTAGCTAGTTGGCCATTTGTCCTAGCTAGCTGGCCATATGACCTAACTAGCTACCACAATTGCCCTAGCTAGCTGCCATTTGGGCCAACTAGCTGGCCATACGATCTAGCTAGCTCCACTAAAAAGTCAGCTAGCTGTGCTCAGTGGCACAAAAGTGCAGCTAGTTAACTAGCTAGGTCGTAAGTACGGACAAAGCGCAGCTAGTTAACTAGCTCCCACAAACTAGCTAGGTTTTATTAAGGCACACTAGTTAGCTAGTTCAGTTATAAGAAGACTTTTACAACTGTTTGGTAAATTCTGAGTTCAAGTCACTGTTGGTAAGAAATAACACTGTGCAGAATGAGATACAAATTGAGACAGCTGCAAAGAACCAAATGCATATGGGGTTCAGTGTCTCCCTGTCAGACAATGAACAAAGTTTGCTCAGCTTTGCATAGTTTTTATTAATTTCATATCACTGGGCAGATAGCTCTATTCTAGGAGTGGTCTTTGCGCCACTGCTCAATCACCAGTTCAGCATTCCGCCCACATTCCTCTTTCAGTATCATGTTGTTTTGCACAGTTCGCATATGAAACTTTTATCAAATGTACAATAGTATCAGCTCATAGCACATTCTGTAGTTTGGGCGGTTCTTCTTATTTTCTAAGCAAAGCACATTAGTATTCATCAAAACATTTTGCAATACAATGTTCTAAAAAACTAATTTAAACAAATTTCTCTATCACAACCTAACTAGCTTACTAGTTGAGGGCAAAAGTTTTTGAAAACCTATGGCACAAATGCCACCTAGTTAACTAGCTGCGTTTTTAAAAGGGCTTGCAAGCTAACTAGTTAACTAGTAAGCCTTAATGTCAGCCACCTAGTGAACTAGGTGCCATTTGTGCCACGTAGCTAGTTAACTAGTTAGATGTCATTTCACCTAGCTGTGGCCATTTGACCTAACTCGTTGGCTTTTTGGCCAGCTAGCTGTGGCCTGCGACCTAACTAGTTGGCCATACGACCTAGCTAGCTGCGCCAAAAGCCAGCAAGCTGTCCATAAAAGCTAACTAGCTGAAATCAATGAGGCAGCTAGTTAACTAGTAAAAGGCCAACTAGGTGCACCAAAAAGAAAAAATTGTATTATAATTTCTAAATGGTGAATCCAATATTTATACAAATACCCTCTAATAATTTTAATATTAAGTGTTTTGTTACATATCCTTTGCATGCAATTACTTTTTTTATGTCTGTGACCCAGCAACATCATCTTATTTTAAGGTACTATTGCAAGCAATACTATAACCTCTTTGCATTTGAAAGCATCTCTATGGGAATGGTCCACATTGTTTTAATTAGCTGGTTTCTGAATCCTAAAATGATTGTTACTATGACACAGTACACCTTGTACTCGGTTGATAAACAATTAAACTGAACCAATATGCAGCATTTAATCAAATATTTTAACCATTTACTTATAAGGCCACCCAAAACCATAACCAATCTTTCATTTATAATCAATTGAACTTTTATTTTTTCACATACTTACAATGTTAGAATGCAAATACTTAATTAGAATATTCTATGTCTAATAAAATAAAATACACAAATGAAAAAAACACTTTACTTTACAACAGCAACAGTGGGCTCCAGAATTACTGCCACCCCTGACTGGAAATGCACTAAAATACTATTAAATATATATATATATATAATAACATTATTGAGAAACTCAAAATGACAACGTGAGAAATACTGTATTTTATTAATGTTTCAGTGGAACCAACCAAAATCATTTAATTGATTAAATCAAATCAAGTTCACAACTAATGGCACCCCTAAAGATTATTGGAAATAAAATCTACCAAGGTTAAACCAGGAATGAAATTCCACTTGTGTAAGTTTATCTAAGTCTAATGCTGTGTCCGAAATCGCTCCCTATTCACTATATAGTGCACTATTTAGGGTATCGGCTATTTTATAGAGTGTCTGAATTCAAATTGTCAAATTTGACACCCTAAATAGTTCACTCAATATCCCCCACAATGCACAACAAAATGTAGGGTACAAATGATGTACACCATTAATGCAAAAAAATAGCGCAATGCTTCGCCTCTGCTCGTACATTCCCGCGATTTGAACGAGGCGAACAACACACGACACAACGAGACTGAGGATCGAAGATGGACGGAGGGAAATTTATGTACAAATGTAAGTAACGTTATGCAAACTGTACGTTAACAGTATGTTGTTTGTGGATAGATTATGTATATGATAACTTAACAAAATACTCAAGGTCGAATTTGTCGTATATCATTAATAATATTTAATTATTCATCTGTGAATGGGTGGAAGAAAGGTGGTGTCTAGAAGGTATCCAGGCGATCAGTATATCACTGTTCTCCAGTTTAAAAATGTAACATTAAAGCTGCAGTATCACATTAGGGAATTAACAGGAGTGACAAAATAGGTAAGTTTACATTTTATTCCACAATTACAAACCTCTTTTAAATAACGAAAATTAGAAAAAAATATTAAAATAGCAACTATACACCAGTCCCCTGAGTGGTTTACAAATAAATAAAACTTAAAATAAATAACAAAGAACAACATAACTATTTTCTTTCACAATCTACTGTACATCTTTTTAAATCACGTTTTCCTAGCAACAGTGGCAAAGTGCTGGAAATCCTGGCTAAACAAATAAAGATGAAATTAAACTATTCAATCGTTTAAAACTAGTTTCTTTCTCAACAGAGTTGGCTACCTAACAGATAAAGAATCACGTTTAAAATCGCGTCTTTCTCAATAAAGTTACAAAGAACAAGTATACATTCTACAAATTACAACTGAGGTCGCATTTCTTTTCGCAACAAATTCTTCCTTTTCGGTGCTTGTATCCTGTTCCTCACTCATTTTCACAGACGACTGAGGCGACACTTAACTTTCGTTATTGTACACATGTATTGGTTCGCTGTGCAAGCAGAGCGTGCGTGACCATAGCATAAGCGCCTGTGTATCCAAGAAACCAAATTAAAACCAAAACTAAATAGTTCTATCGGACGGACTTTCTTCTAGATTAGTCATGGAAAATGCAAACCTTGCGAGTTTTCGTTTTGTATCAAGCAGCAAAAAAGTTTTAGCATGACGTGATTGATTTGATTTAACGCAAAAAGAAAACATTGCGATATTGTGCAGCCCTATACACAACCCAAAGTTATACCAAAGTTCAATTTTGCTTAAAGACCAGGTTTGTGGTGGTTTTAGCACAAACGCTGTTTTGCTACCTCAAGATAGCAATACGCCAAACTTTTATCCTGGCCACACCTCATCTTAAGACCAACCCGCCCTGTTCACTTGCTATGTGCGCAAGTTCACTTGCTATTTAAACAGCGCGAGCGCTGGACGTTAAAATGACAACTGTATAGACCCAAACAAACTGCTAAAATGGCATCAAGCTGATATGTCTTTGGGTGCCTAAACAATAAGACTTAGATTTGGATACCTTCAGCATCTCCGGATTCAAGCAATTCACCAGGCAGATTAATATTGACAGCCTAATACCCGGGTGTGCACACTTCATATCAGGCAAAATACTTTGCTAAATTGCAACGTTATTATGGATACTTGCTGGTGATCTATCATAGCTAAAGTTAGCTTAACTTATCATGTGCATTGTGTGTTTGAGTTTTTTATTTTTTTTTATTTCCCCATTGTTTACGTTGAGGTTATCTGCGGTGGTGGCATATGTTGTATAGCTAACGTTAGCTTATAGGTGTTGGGGGTAACAGTAGCCTAATGTTAGCCATTACACTCCATTGATGGTTTAATTTAAATTGTGATCGTCGACCGAGGGGAGAGAAATTCCGATAGTGGACAGCAAAGAGGGAGATAAAGTTTTCTTTATCATTGGGTGCGAATAAAAAGTTAGGCTACCTTTCGTTGCCTTGTCGATCTGTGATGACTGTGCCTCTCTAAACACGCGTCTCCTAAATAAATCTCGTTATTGACCACCACTTTTTATTTTGTGGCGGCCGTGCTGATATTGAGTCAATGTGGTAAACATGTAGAGGTTAGCTAGCTAGGCAAGAATGGTTAGAAGTCACTTCACCTAAGTTAACTCTACTAGATAATGAATGAAAAACCAACAATAATGCTGCTGCAGTCCATCGCAGTCCACCTACCTGCTAGGTTAGCTAATGTTATTGGCTTTAAATTTGTAGAAGCCACCGCAGACGACAAAAGCCCTGACTAGACAACTAGAAAACATTGGGCCACTAAAATTAATAATGTTAGGAGCCTAGGACATCTGCACTGAATGTTCTGAGTTTACAGCATTAAGTAGCCTATCAAAAGCATGTGTGTTAGTTTAAACATGTTCCTCGATATTTTTTACATTTCAGTTTATTTAGGCTCATTGTAGTCTCTTCAGACAAGCAGTGTCTGTCAATGCAGAGTTTGCAGCTGCAGCAGCAGACAAATGCAGGAAATGCAGCTCCAGTTGCTGGACACTGCCTGTGCTTGACAGAAGTTTGTTAGCTTTTCTGCCTCCAGTTATGACATTACGTCATAGTTGTTTACAAACCGCAAAAGGGTCTATTGGTCAGAAACTAGCAAAGACACTTGTGTTTGGGTTAACGCCGCTTTGCACCGGGTGTAAAATAGGGCCCATAGTTTGGTTGCAGGAGCAATAAATGTCTTAGTTGAGCAATCTCACTAGGTATGGCCACTAGGCAGTCTGCGCAAAGGGGCTAATAAAAGCAGTGAATCTGCATTTTAAACGCATGTTTGATTACAAATCTAAAATTGTGGAATACAGAGCCAAATCAAGAAAGAAATACGTCTTTGTCCCAAACATTATGGAGGGCACTGTAAATATGCTATTAAAATGACTGGATTACAGTAGATTTCCATCTACTTGCATCCTTGCAATGTTAATGGGCACCAGTGTACGAGTCATTTTCAACAAGAAACTTCAGATCAAGACGAGGGCCGAATTTCTATTTAGTCTCTCCAAACATCAGCAGAATAACAGTTTTTTCATCCATGAATTTTTTATATTTTTATGTGCAAAAATAGATCTTGAGTTAGTGATGAACTGAAACACTGGCTTTAGAGCTCTACCTTCAGTGAAGAGTTTTCTCTACATGTTTTTTTACTTATTTACTTTATTTGCTTTTTATATTTTACCTTTCCATCATTCTCCAAGTTAATGGTCGTCTCCGTCTGGGGCTCCACCTCAAGATCCCTGGAGTCACAATATGGTTCTTTGTTTCTTGTGGAGTGCTGTGAACATATTAAATATTAGTTAATGTACAAATGTATCGTTTTGTGTAAGAAGCATCAACAATTAAGCACATAAACAGCTGCATGTGAAATCCAATAACAAAATGGTTAGCCTTCAGGAGAATGAGATACACGTAGTATACAATCAATATACTGTAATTTAACATTGACATTTCATTGTTGTCCTCCAAAATAATTTCCATTATTTTGTTCTACTGGTTAAATAGCTATTAGTATTTACACCTGCATATACACTGCACATTTCTTAAATATTTCTTAATTTATGGCATAGATGGTACTAACAGCAGTCCCTTATAATTTTCCAAAAGGAAAAAAGTCTAGCTTAATTAACAATTAAGACATTAACTATATATGAAAAAAGGAAAAAACCTACCAGTTGTTTTCTTTAATAACTGCTCTTGAAGGCAGATGTTTAGTTGCCCTCATTTTGAAAGCGGTTTCCATTTCCTTTGTATTTTCATTTAATTTCCTAATAGTTAAATGTTTTTTGATTTATCAATAACTTTCTTTTATGGTGAAAGTTAGTGAAAATATTAAGGAAATGAGGCTGAGACCCACCCAAAACAGCATAGCATACAAAGACGAGAGTATTATTTTTATTTTATTTGATTAAAAAACATTTTCTATAATTTTATCTAAAGGTTTGGTATTATACACGGCTTAATTCATGGTTATCCAAAAATACATGATGAAGTGATCGCTACATCTTACCTGCAAGCTTTAAAGTGTATCCTTTGTAGCTAGAAAAACCTTGTCGCAGTGGATTTTTCCCAGAGTATGATGAGATGTTTCTTATTTTTGTCTTCCTTTCAGGAATTGTTGATGTATGATATGGGAAGAATTTGCCTTACATTGTCGTCCACAAATCTAACAAACATATAAATTACATCTGAAGTTAGCACATAAATTAGAATTACCAGTAACATTAATGTTAACTTGGCTAACCACAGCTAAATTGACTAGTTAGAATGGAGTTTATTAACATAACGTTAGATAGCCTCTTCTAGCTAACTTAATAACGTGAGCTCAAGTTCTTATAAAACTTCAAAGAAAATATATATATATTAAGAAATATAAATTAACTTACAACAAAGTTGAAACACAGTGTGTCGACCAGAAATAACCGCCGTTTAACGTTACTTGGTTGAAAAAGTCAGTTAGCTTTTAAACTTAGTAGTGATGTAGTGATGTGCAGTTCGCAAACGAATCTGTATTTTTGAACGACTCTTTATGCTGAGTCGTCTGAGTCGACTCGCCAGTTCGAGGGAATCCTGCTAACCCACGGCTCTGGCTCTCGGCTCTGGCTCTGACTCTGCCTGCTTTCTACGACAGCCGGGAGACACTCCCCCGAGACACTCAGTGGTTAATGCTCGGCGCACAGTTTCTGATTGCTAAGTTAGAACCTACGTAAGAATACATTTTAATTTGATCTAACAATATTGCACACACTTTTGTGAAGTTAATAATCGCCTCATTCCAAAGTTATTATGACTACTAATGGTTAAAAGAAAGATACGTAGCTACAGTAGCTATACTACCCAACTGATCAGCACAAAATCAACTCGACTCAGAGCCGTGACACAAACAAAGTCCTTTCAAGTTTTAACAGAGAGGAAAATAAATGCTGTAGGCGACAGCATTAATAATCGAGTTTAGCCTACTCAGCGTGTATCAACCAGAAACCATATTTGCAAAGGAATTCTGTACCTAATAGGCTATCTAATGATATTCCGAGACGCCGACACTTTAATAGCCAACTGTTTATTATTATATTAATACATTTGGCTGTTTGCGAGGAAATTGCAGTAGGTTATAAAACGGAATTAATATGCGATTGTGTTCAGTTAAGTTAGGCTACTAAAAATGACAGCAAATACTTCAAAATGACAGGTTAGGCTACTAAAAATGACAGCAAATACATTTAAAGTGGTGGCATTTTTATTTTAGAACTCTTGACCAACAACAACAGTGAACAGAATAAATAGCTTACAATTGTGTATGATATAATAAATAAAGTACAGTTAAAATAAACACATTTAAATAACCCTATGGTGTCCAAATAAATAAACGACACAGGCTCCTGTTCATCATATGCACACACTGACACACACAATAAATATCTGGCTTGTTTGTCAAATTTGGCTGGCTATCTCTCTTATACAGTCTTCCATCCACCTCATTTTCAGTAGACCTAGACTACTGGATTCTGGGATCTGATAAAAAAAATATCTATTATTGTCTATTATTACCTGTAAGATCTAATGTTACAAATTATGATCGAAAAAACGGAGATAGTCGTAAATAAACGTAACCTGCGATTGCAAACTAGCTTTAGACAGTAGGCTACTGTAAATTGAGAATATTAGCAATGAGTATCATTCAGATGATTTGGGTCTGAATAAAATATCAAGGCTAGTTTACAAACGTCTTTTGTGTACTTTGTTACCAGCTAGGGTCTGCTGTCTGAAACAGCTTCTAATTCCAGCTCGCGAGTCGCGCCGCTGAAAGAAAAAGATGCGGCTCAAACGGCTCTTCTGTATTAACCGGAAGTACCAAAATTGCAACTCCGACTCTTCAAACTGAATGGTACGAATAGAGCCGACTCAAAAAAAAGAGCCGAACTGCCCATCACTAAACCTGAGCCAGTGTAACTGTAATTTAGGTTGTGAAGCCGCCTGCCAGACCAGTGGTCCGCCGTTAGACCGGAAGCTACACTATAGACACGCACTGGAGCAGTTTGTCGCCAGTTCCCCGCCAGGTCCGAAAGAGTGGCATGCCACTCAAAAAAAAGATGGCGGACCGCGAACAGCTTGCTATCTGGGTAGCTAGACTTAATGGGCACATAAAGTAACTGAGCGGCTCAGCTTTGCTCAGAGCGAAGAACGCACTTAACAGGTTGCTCAGTTTCGCTCAGTCTGAGCCGCTCAGAGCGTAGCTGAGCACTTTTGGATGTGGATCAGAGAGGAGCAATACGGAAGTAGCTACAGGGTGCCCATTATCGGGTGGCGCCCTTTATCGGGCACGGCCACGTTCCACCATATTTCAACTTCCTCGAAAGCTGATTTGCCAACGGAAAAAAGAAAACCACTATTTCCCACCCTCTTCAAACCAAATAAGGTGTATCCGCTCAATTTCATGAATATTTGACCATAATTACACATTTTGTGAGCATTTTCTATCTCGGATAATGTTTACAAGCACCTGCTGCGTTGAGCAATATGTCTGCTATTTTGCCCATTAACTCTGTTAAACCTTAAGCTACAAATCGTCATTGCTGCATATGTATACACATCTTACTGGTATGACTGAGCTTGCATGCACAATAATGATACATTGCTCTTTTCTAATAGAGACAAGATATTAGCCTATTACCATCACATCATGCTCACTATGAACGTGTGTGTCCCCCACTATATATCAATAATCTTTATCAATAAAGACAATGCAGTATCTAAATCAGTTATATGTTATAGCCCGAGAAGAGGAAGTAGTGGAAGGAAGAGGACATGACAGCGGCCATGGAGGACTGTGAGAGGGGGATGCCTGTCCGTAAGTCTGCTGGGTTTAGTTTGTGAATGAATACACGTCAGTAAACCATCCCCAACAGAAACAACGACAA
>JAKUDI010000350.1:0-19298 GCA_022702515.1 Ilyophis sp. 1 JC-2022
GGACAACCGTGTAGTGCCGGCAAATGATAATGACACCGATGTAAATTTTTTATTGGATGACTTCAATTCTTGCTGCACTGGCATTTTAAATGTGATCGCACCGTTTCGGCCTCGCACTATACATGCTACAAATTTGTCTCCCTGGCTAAACGCTGAGATTCGGTGTTTTAGACGCAAATATAGACAGATTGAACGATTATGGAGATCTACCAACCTCCACGTTCATCGAATTTATTTTAAAGAACTGATGACAGAATACAACACCATGGTTAAGACGGCTAGGGCAGCCTATTTTGCCGATCTTATCACTTCAAATAGGCGAAATCCCAAATTCGTTTTTGATACCATTCATGGTCTTGTCAGCCCTTCTTTGTCCCTGGTTGGTCCGCCTGTATCTTCCAACAGGGATTGTGATAAATTTCTCAGTTTCTTTGTCGACAAAGTTGCTAACGTTAGGGCTGGCATAATACCTCCCTCGTCTCCCTCTCAGTTGGTTTTGCCCGTGCGGCTCCCTATTTTAACCTGTTTTGATCCCATTACGCTTCCAGAGTTAAGTGAGCTACTGAACAGTATGAAAAGCTCTAGTTGTCCTTCAGATTCCCTCCCAACGTCTTTATTGAAAAAGGTCATCAGTTCTATTGGCCCTTCTCTGCTCGAAATAATTAACTGCTCGCTGATCTCTGGTCGCTTCCCTGACTGTTTTAAAACGGCTGTTGTTCAGCCTCTTTTAAAAAAGCCAAACCTGGACCCCTCTTCTTTTAATAGCTATCGGCCCATCTCAAAGCTGCCTTTTATTTCGAAAATTTTAGAAAAAATTGTTGCTAACCAGTTATCAAGTGTTTTAAATGAAAATGGTATATTTGATAAATTTCAATCTGGTTTTCGTCAGAAGCACTCCACCGAGACTGCTCTGCTCAGAGTCTCGAATGACATTTTAATGGCTTCTGACGCTGGTGACTGCACTGTCCTGGTGCTGCTTGATCTTAGTGCGGCATTCGACACTGTTGATCACCATATTATTTTAGAGCGACTAAGCAAATATGTCGGAATTTCAGGTAGTGCCCTTGATTGGTTTGCCTCCTACCTCTCGGGTAGACGCTTTTCAGTGGCCGTTAGCTCTTTTATTTCTGAGTCTGCGCCCCTTTCCTGTGGTGTGCCGCAGGGCTCGGTGTTGGGTCCTATTCTTTTTATCTTGTATTTATTACCTCTTAGCCATATTATTGGCCAGTTCGAGGGCATCGCATATCATTTATATGCTGATGACCTCCAACTGTATTTTTCTTTTAATCCTGCAAGGACCGACAGTCTCATTGTTTTAAACAACTGTTTGTCAGCCATCAATGATTGGATGGCAGGCAATTCTTTGCAATTAAATGCCGCTAAGACAGAGGTTCTTGTTGTGGCTTCAGAGAGCATTGCAAATCAGGTGACTAGCTGTATTGGTTTCCTCGGCCCTAGTGTGCGCGCTAGTCTAAGGAATCTTGGTGTTATTTTCGATCAGGCCATGAACCTAGACAGCCACATTAGGGCCCAAACCCATACATGCTTCTTCCATCTGAGGAATATAGCTAAGCTCAGGTCATTTATACCAAAACCTGAGCTTGAAATGATTATTCATGCTTTTATTGCCTCACGCATTGACTATTGCAATGCTCTTTTTACTTGTCTCAACAAGGCCTCTATAAACAAACTACAACTTGTTCAAAATGCGGCAGCCAGACTCCTAACCAAATCTAGGAAGTATGATCATGTTACACCAATTCTGGCTGCCTTGCATTGGCTTCCGGTCAGCTTCCGTATTCAGTTCAAGGTCTTGGTGCTGACCTATAGGGCCCTGCATGGTCAGGCCCCTCATTATATCTCTGAGCTGCTCCGCCCCCATGCCCCAAGCAGGGTTTTGAGATCAGCGGATCAGGGTTTGCTGTGGGTTCCCCGTTCCAGGAAGTCCACCAAGGGTGACAGGGCTTTCCAGGTGGCTGCCCCACGTTTGTGGAATGCCCTGCCCCCCGGTCTTAGGTCTGCACCCTCTTTAGATGTTTTTAAGTCAGGCCTAAAGACCTTATTTTTTATCCAGGCCTTTCCTGAGGCTGCCCTTTGATGCCTGTGGCATGCGTGTACCGATGTGCTGACTGTTGGTCCTTGTTTTTATGTATCATTGTTTTTATGTATTTTATGTATTTTATGTATTTTATGTATTTACTTTATTATTTTATGCACTGTAAAGCACTTTGTGAGTCGTCTCTGTGATAAGTGCTATATAAATAAAGTTTACTTACTTACTTACTTACCTTCTCTACGTTCCTATAAAATATGAAAGCAATCACCTCTCACTGAAACAATTCACTGTTCCATCATTTCAAATCAATCACCTTGCTGTAACACCCCCACAGAACAGATTGATACACTGCTGGGTATTGACCCAAAACACTGTAACACCCTTGAAACACAGTTTTTGTTCACGGGAGAAAGATTTCTCCCATGTTCAGCTGGAGTGGGAGAGCAGAGAGATATTGTGAGGGAACTGAATTCGGATTCAGGGCCGTGCGGGTTTCCAACATTTCCTATAAAGCAGCTTCTTTGAGTTGTATCACTCTTACCTGACCCAGTCACATACAGCGGTGTCCTGTTAGACACGTATATCAACCGTTCTCACTTGCATCCCAATGTTTCAAGCAGTATCCAAAGATATCCAGAGAGAAAAATCCACATCTGCTCCGAAATACTGAAGACAAAATGGGATTCAGTTTTCTCCACCTCCATCTTTGTCGGCACCACAGCACTTGCCTCACCTTGCATCATGTACATACAGTATGTATATTTTGGAGGATATCATGGAGCACCACCCACATTTCTTTCCCCTTAATCCTTTTTACCCCAAATTTGAAACTCATTATTAGCATCAGACTTGTGCCATGCCTCCGACGCTCACGGAGGAAATGTGCACGATTGGAGGAATGGCATATCTACAGTAGCCTGTAGGTTGCTAGGAGGCTAATCGAGCAGACCTGTACAACCCTGGCTGACTCAAGCCCTCACCACCACAGTTTTAGGAAACCAAATGTGTTCTTCCACCTCAAACCCACAAACAGTCAGTTAATGACTGTGGCGAAGTGAGCTCTTACTGCTCGGGGAATAAGACACGGCAGACCTTTTCCAAGAGAACGTTCTGTTTATTTCTCTCTTTTCATTTGATACACACACGTGACACATTCCCTGTGTCCAGTCCTCTCTCTCGCTCCACTCCCTGTGAGCTCCTTATCAAGCCTCTCAGGCTCACTGTTGAACAATCAAGGCAATTGGTTAATTGATAACAGCAAACCAATAATCAATTGTCCCCAATTGCCTGATTGCCGACAGCTGTGCCGGCTCCCTAAACCACCCGCGTTCACTCTCTCTCTTGCTAGCTGCGCCTAAAACCACGCCCCCCTACCACATACCCCCACCGCCCGACTTAGGCCGGGAAGCCATCCGGCCAATGCTCAACTCCCCCCCCCTCCTCCTCCTCCACCGGACGGGAGAGAAAATCAGCCACCACCATCTGCGCTCCCGGCCTATGAACCACCTTGAAATTAAAAGGCTGTAAAGCCAGATACCAACGAGTGATTCGGGCGTTGGTATCCTTCATGCGGTGAAGCCATTGGAGGGGCGCATGGTCCGAGCAGAGGGTGAATGAGCGACCCAGTAGATAATAACGGAGGGACCCGACCGCCCATCTAATGGCCAGGCACTCCTTCTCGACTGTGCTGTACTTCGCTTCCCGTTGTGATAACTTTCGGCTAATGTACAGCACTGGTCGGTCGACCCCCTCCACCTGCTGAGTCAAAACGGCCCCCAGCTCTCTGTTCGATGCGTCAGTCTGCAAATTAAAGGGGAGAGAGAAATTAGGGGTGAACAAGAGCGGTTTCCCACACAAAGCTTCCTTTACCCTCTCAAACGCCTGCCGACACAGCTCCGTCCACTGAACCGGATCTGAGGCACCTTTCCAAGAATAAAGAATAAAGAATAGTACCCGGCCAGTCCCAAAAACCTCCTCACCTCTTTTTTAGTCTTGGGTCGTGGACAGGTCGCGATCGCTGCGGTTTTGTCCACAAGAGGTCGCACCTGTCCACTTCCCAAGTGGTACCCCAAATACCGTACCTCCGCTCTGCCAATCGCACACTTCTTTGGGTTAGCCGTGAGTCCCGCCTGTCTCAGGGACTCCAGCACCGCCCCCACATGCCGCACATGCTGAGCCCAGCTGTCACTGTGGATTATAATATCATCCAGATAGGCTGCAGCGAAAGCCGCATGCGGAGGCAGTACCCTGTCCATGAGACGTTGGAATGTGGCAGGGGCTCCGAATAACCCAAACGGAAGTGTCCGGAATTGGTACAACCCGTCCGGAGCGGAGAAAGCCGTTTTTTCCTTGGACTCTGGAGACAAGGGAATCTGCCAGTAGCCCTTAGTCAAATCCAGTGTCGAAAAAAAATGAGCTGTGCCCAGCCGATCCAATAGGTCATCGACCCGAGGCATAGGATAGGCATCGAATCGTGACACTTCGTTTACTATGCGATAGTCTACACAGAAGCGAACAGATCCATCAGGCTTACTCACGAGCACGATGGGGCTATTCCACGCACTGTTAGACTCCTCTATTACGCCCAATTCCAACATTGCCTTTATTTCTGCCTGAACTACTTTCTTTTTATGTTCAGGCAGTCTGTAGGGGCGCGAACGCACCGTCACCCCCGGGGTTGTCTCAATGTGGTGATTTATCAGATTGGTGCGGCCTGGTAGAGGGGAAAACACATCAGCGAACTGCTTTTGCAACCTGGCAAGATCCGTTCTCTGATTCGGTAAGAGATGGCTATCAGAAAGGGGGGAGGTTTGATCGTTAGAATTTGGAACCTCCGGTCCCAGCTCATCTCTCTCCTGATCTACCGATACCTAGGAGACCGGTATCACCTCTTTCCATGCTTTTAATAGATTGAGGTGATAAATCTGTTTCGCCCCCTCTCTATCAGACCGCTCCACCTCATAATCGACTTCCCCCACTCGTCGTGTGACCACGAAGGGTCCTTGCCACTTGGCGAGTAATTTTGTGCTGGAAGTCGGGAGTAATACCAGGACTTTATCTCCCGGTGAAAATTGCCGTAGTTTCGTTCCTCTATTGTAGTGTTTCTGCTGACGTTCCTGAGCCTCGAGCAAATTCTCTCGTGATAATCTCCCCAGTGTATGGAGTTTTGCTCGCAGGTCCATAACGTATTGAATTTCGTTCTTACTGGGGCTTGGACCCTCCTCCCAGCTTTCTTTAACCAGGTCCAAGATACCCCGGGGCTGTCTACCGAACAGCAATTCGAAAGGAGAAAATCCTGTGGAGGCCTGGGGAACCTCTCGCACTGCAAACAATAGAGGAACTAACCACTTATCCCAATTTCGGCTGTCATCGTGTACGAACTTCCGAATCATGGATTTCAAAGTCCTATTAAAACGTTCCACGAGCCCATCCGTTTGTGGATGGTACACGCTAGTTTTAATGGACTGAACACCCAATAGTTCATACAGTTCGCGTAGTGTGCGTGACATGAATGAAGTGCCTTGATCAGTCAGAATCTCTTTCGGGATTCCAACTCGGGAGATTATATGAAACAATGCCTGCGCAACACTTTTAGCCGAGATATTGCGCAATGGCACTGCTTCGGGATACCGGGTTGCATAATCCACCAAAACTAATACAAATCAGTATCCCCGAGTGCTCCGTTCAAATGGCCCGATGAGGTCCATGCCCACTCTATCGAACGGGACCTCAATTAATGCTAGGGGCCGCAATGGGGCTTTTGGGATGGCCGGGGAGTTTACCAGCTGACAATCTGGACAGGACGCACACCACCTACGTACGTCCGCCCAGATGCCTGGCCAATAAAACCGGGCCATTATCCGGTTTAGTGTTTTTTCATACCCCAAGTGACCAGCCATGGGGTTGTAATGAGCCGCCTGGAAAATCATTTCCCGGCGGCTTTTCCGTACCAACAACTGGGTCGTTTCCTCACCTGTCTGAGTGTCACGACTCACTCGGTACAATCTATCTTTAACAATTGAAAAATATGGGTGAGAGCGCGCAGCGTCAGGGCGTACCAGTTGACTATCAACATATATCACCTGGTCGAAGGCAAAGCGTAGGGTATTGTCCCGAGACTGAGCGAGTGGGAAATCCTCCAGGGGTTGGAACACCGGCACCGGGGAAGTCTCCACTGGAGGCTCTCCCGGAGCCGCCACCCCCCCGTCAGTGTCGGACGACCCCGCGTCACCACTGTCCGCTGCACACACCTCACACGTCCCTACCGGTCGTGATCGTACCCCCATCAGTTTTTCTGCTATTTGTTTAAACCCCGCCCAATCTGTACCCAAAATCAGAGGGTGCGAGAGGCGGGAGCTAACCGCAGCCTCCAGAATATGCTTTTTATTTTTTATTCAAATTTCCACGGGCACTATCGGGTATTTGTGTCGATCCCCATGCACACACCGAATTACCACCCAACGTGCCAATCTCAATGCCTCGGGTCGAACCAGGCTCTGGTGGATCATGGTCTGCATAGCCCCTGAATCCAACAGCGCCCGGTGTTCACTCCCTTGCACCCTTACCAGGATGCAGTACGCCCCGTCTGGATCGTAAGCGGAGGTGGGCGGTCCGACTACCCGGACCACCTGCCCCACCTCCATGAGCGGACAATCACGGCGCAGGTGGCCCAGCCGTCCACACCGCCAACACTCCGGTCCAGGCGTTTGAGGCACTCCACGTGGGCCGGACTGCACCGCCACTGAGCCTGAGGGAGGAAAAGAGGGCGACAGGTTACGGGGGCTTACAGCAGGGAAGGAGGGGTTCTGGGGACGGGAAACAGAAAGGGGGGCGGAACGAGGGGGAAATTTCTTCCTGGGCGCCGGCTCCGGCTTCTGCTGCTGGGTGAAGGGTTGTTGCGCCAGGTGGTCCTCCGCCAGGGTGACGGCGGTATCCAGGTTGGTGGGTCTATGGCACTGGACCCACCACGCGGTCTCCGCCGGCAACCCCATGAGAAATCTTTCCAGGACCACCTGCTCCACGACTTCAGCAGCCGATCTTATTTCCGGCCGGAGCCAGCGCCTCGCCGTGTCCGCCAGCCGCTGGGCATAGGCGAAAGGCCGGTCCTCTTCCATCAGGTCACAATCCCGGAACCGTCGTCGGTGTTCCTCCGGGGTACAACCCGTCCGGTCGAGGACCGCCTTTTTGATGTTTTTGAACTCCGCCCTCACGGCTGTCGGCAGGCTATGCGCCGCTTGTTGCGCCTCCCCTGACAGGAGGGGCAGGAGTCGCACAGCCCACTCCTCCATTGGCCACCGAGAGGCTTCCTTCCAGGAAGGCCTGAGCGTCATCCTCTGCCGTCATTTTCGGGATGGTGAACTTTGGTGAGGAGACGCTCTGCCTTCCCGTGGTCTCCCCGGCGGCCGTTAATTGGAGCAGTGCCTGTGCCTGGAGGCTCGACTGCTCCCGCAGGGCTTGTATTTGCTCCATGTGAGCTGCTGCCTGTCGCTCCTGCATGGCAGCCAGCCCCTCCAGCACTCTGCCCAATGTTGTCATGTAAACCTCCTGCCCCTTTGGATCAGTCTCCATTCTCAATGTTTTCTATTTTTTATTTTTTTGTCTTTGTCTTTGTCTTTATTCCCTTCGCCTTTCTCCACTCCCCACATACAGGCCACCACTGTGGCGAAGTGAGCTCTTACTGCTCGGGGAATAAGACACGGCAGACCTTTTCCAAGAGAACGTTCTGTTTATTTCTCTCTTTTCATTTGATACACACACGTGACACATTCCCTGTGTCCAGTCCTCTCTCTCGCTCCACTCCCTGTGAGCTCCTTATCAAGCCTCTCAGGCTCACTGTTGAACAATCAAGGCAATTGGTTAATTGATAACAGCAAACCAATAATCAATCGTCCCCAATTGCCTGATTGCCGACAGCTGTGCCGGCTCCCTAAACCACCCGCGTTCACTCTCTCTCTTGCTAGCTGCGCCTAAAACCACGCCCCCCTACCACAATGACATAGTCCAGGCTGAAATGAGTGATGTCTGAGCTGTAGGGCTCAGTTTGTATCTGAGCACCTTTGCTTACTGAGCCACGGTGGAGCCCTTCTGTTCATATCTTTCTATTTTTACTTCTACATAATGTACAACAAATCACTCAGGGGCAAGCATAAATGCAAAACATATTAGACTACAGCATACAAATAAGGTAAATGGCATAGTGCACAGCCAACCAGCACTCAACCAGTGATATTTTTTTTTATAAGAGACATGCTGGGTGGCATTCAGCTTTGTGTATTTTATGAACCAATTCACTTCTTGCGGATTTCTAAGTGAACTTTATCTCAAGCTCCTCATGCCATGCGTCGATTGTAGTTTGAAGTCCAAATCCTTTGAACCGTAACATGCTCTGTGCTCCTATCTGACAACTTTGAAGGCAACACAGCAGATAAAGTACAAATATGAACCAGCAGGCCAAACTGAGATCATAAACCTAGTGACGAATGAGGTGGTTTGCTTATAAATGTCAGAAACTTCCTCTCGTTGCTGATTGCAGGGGGTGCAATTTATAGTCCTCAGTGTAAAACAGAAGCATACCAGGGAAATGTTGGTATGCATATTATACATACACATTATTTGTATTTAATTTCACTTCTGCACGAGGAATCCTTTTAGCAATATGTTGTTTGAAAATTAAACTTTCTAGATGAGAAAAACGCGACGAGGACGTTTTGTAAAAATATATCCCATAAAAAAACAGCAGCAGTGTTGCCAGTGAAAACCCATTTGATGAAGGGAAAACTATAAATCCTGTTATTTTATTGCTGTCATTCAACATGACTTTAACAGTGTTTAAAAAAAACAGTGAAATCCAGCAAAATAGTGAAACCCTGTAAATGGATTCAAATATGAAATGCAATCTTCATCTTCTGCTCAACCTGCAATTTCCTGTCTCATAGAAGCTCTGAATTAAACATTAATAACTATTATGCCAGGAACATTTGAGTAGCTAAACTTGAATTGCATATATCATCTTATTAGGTTCAACACCCAATACTGAATGAATCTATTAACTGTGGATGAAAAATTGGGTCTTTCAATTATCAGTATGACAATTGTGTTTCAGTGCAAGCTATTCTTCAGACAGAGCCTCAAACTTGTTGAACTTTAGCTGCAATGAAACTAAAACTTTGACCTGTTAATGAGGAGTGACAAAACGCTGGGGCTAATACCAATTCCTTTTGCAGATGAAAGCTTCTGGCTTGAAATAAAGCCCCCTGTCTGTATTTAATCTCACCCTGAGGTTTCATCCACAAGAACAAAAATGAGCCAACATATGCAGTACAGGGATATTTAATTGTGTTCTAACTTAAAAAAAGGATTTTGCATACTTTTTTTTAAAACTTCAATATGTAGTTATTATTTAAATATTTTCATATATATTTTTTTTTTGACTCTATTTACAGTATTTATCAGTTATAAGGAGCTTGATAAAGCATAAAATTGAGCGGAACACTACAACCAGTTTCATAACCGTTTGGTTCAGTCTGTAACAGGTTTGTATAGCTGAGGTTCTACTTTATACATTATATTAATGTAAAACATATTACTTTCAGCTCCATGGTTTTTACTGTGCAAAATGCAGCATACCACCTACTTTGCATTTAAGGATACCTCATCCATCCTTACAGACAATGAGTTGCACAGGAAACATGGTTACTGTATGCATGCTCTGATGTGGCCTGGTTAACTCTTCCTGCAATATGGATTTTTGATTTTTGTTTGAGCCACCAATCCAGACCCAATTCAGCTTAAAGATTCACAACAGGTTTCTTTCTTATTTCAGGTTATTTCTTAATTCCGGTTGCTCTCCTCAACCTTTAGAAATGAATACCAATCTGTTTTTCATTGGAAATTTCCTTTACAAGGTATGTACAAATATCATTATCCATGCACTGCATTTGCATAAACAGACTTGCTGTCTTGAGTAATGAACATCCAAAATGTTGAGCTCAAAATCCAAAATGCACTTTAAACTGTAAAATGTTCATTTGGCCTCTCTGGTAGACTCCAAAACCGATCTGAAAATTGTTTTCATGCATTCCCTCTGGTCATCAGTGTTGTGTGTTTGCAATTGCTATATTATTAGAAACCCACTGATAATAAAAGTGCATTTACAGCTTTACGCAGCTGTGCTCCACACAAATTCCTCCTGTCTTTGTAAATCAAATACTGTGGAGAGAATGTAGGCAGGTGGCCTACATAACAAAATTTAACGGAAATGTGTTTGCTCTGTAGATACTGGGCTCTGCAAATAGGAATGCAGCATTGCTACTCCACATTTCTATCACAACATTCCCAATTTATTATTACACAACCTTTCCCTCTACCTGCCCCATGCTCTTGAAGTGTTGCAGGGACTGGGAAAGCCTGTTATTACTACTGGCTGTTCTAATGTCAGTGACAGTCTCTCAGTTTCTTCAAGGGAGCAAGACAGTTCAGGGACACTCGGGGAGCAGCTCGTACATTTCTCCCTCTGCCCCACTGTAGTCCCCCTAGTTTAACCATGCTGATGTACCATGTGAACTGACATTAACTGAAGTGAATTTATGGATTGGACTGTAGGTAATCCAGTTTTTTTTTAAAGTTTTTTTTAAACATGGTTGTCAGCACTGCACTTCCTGCTCACTGGCAAGGAAAGGCCAGTCATCCCAAGTTCTTTACCGACGGTCAGGCTCAACAGAGGTCTGCCCGAGGAGCAGCAATGGGCCACAGAATCACAAACAGCTGATGCCAGCTCAGTTAGTTAACCAACTGAAATTGTAAAATTAAGGGATATGCATAAGCATTTCATTTGAATTCCAAACTTTGAAACGGTAGCTGAAAACCAAAAGCATTTCTGCCTTTGTGCTCGAACCTAATGTCCAGAAAATGGTGAATGCCACAGGGCAAAATGGCCAACACTAAGAAGGGGTTACTCTCAGTATCCAGTATTACATTATTATCATTTGGTCATAAATCCAATACAATGTCCCTCATCCCGCTGAAGAGAAAGGCTTTGTTACATATACTGATGAGCTTACTCACTGACATTATGTCAGTACGGAGTCATTATCTGATACACGTGGAGAGCACCCCACCTTTCTCTGAGCATGGTGGCGGTTAGGCCTGGGTCCACAGTGAGGAATTATATTTCACACAAATTAGCAGTGTATCATCAAAGGGGAGCTCAGGTCACTGCCTTTGCCAGAATGTGGATTCCATGACTTCGGGAGTTTTCGTGGGTTAACGCTGTATTTCCGAAGTTTCGCTTTCGGCTACTTCCTGATTTCCTTCCCGTGTATAATTGTATATATTACTAACTCGCGGTAACAATCACTCGGTGCTTTATTAGTTACGTGCACTTTACTAAAACCAATTAACATAAATGTATACTAACAACTAACTGTCTGTCTTATAGTTAGATACTAACATTTAACCAGCTTCTCCGCTTTATCTTTGTTACTCGCATTTCTAACTGGTCCTGAGCTATCTCTGTAATTCGCTCCAGCTGTTTGTACTTAGACTTCACCTCTCTTGATTAGTGTGCACACTCTGCTCCTATTCGAGCCCATTGTTTGTTATGCATGTTTCTGAGTCCCTTCCATGTTTTCGTTATGTTCTCGTGATTGAATTATTGTTTACAGAATGTGTTAACCTCACGTCGTTTGTTACCCCTCCCTTTCCTATGTGTATATAAGACCCACAATTCTGTTTCTTCCCAGTCAGTGATTGAGTGTTCTTTATTTATTTTTCTATTTGTGCGCTATCAAAATATCATAATTGGTATAATATTCAATTACCTTTGATTTCTAAAACCTAACTCCTGAACACAACCCTACTGGTACTTTACAACCATAGCCTACATATATACTCCAAAAACTGTATTTACGGTAACATTTATGGAACAGAAATTTGCTGCGTGCGTTCGCATAGCCTACGTACTGCCAGAAACCATATTTTCTGCCAGGAAAAACCCTGAATACATACATTTTAATATCCCTTCATTCCAAGCATATATTTATTTAATTATTTGCAAAAATCGCCGGCGTGCCCTTTTATGAATTTGGGCCCTTGCCCCTCTAACATCCTCTGCACGTGCCTGGTGACACCGCTCTCCACCACCATCATCAAAACAACAAATTTGTACTTTGCAGTATTTTCGCAGTCAAGGAATAATTATCAAATGGTAATGGTAACCTAAGCCGCTGGTGAATTAGGGCGTGTCCAACTCCGTTTTGTGACTCCAGGCATTAGCGCAAATGCGGCGCAGTTGTAAATGAGGTATGATTTGAACAAATTATCTGTGGGCGTGGTGGGGGTTTGGTTTCATTATTGCCAATTAGATTGCCCCATTTCTTTGCCTTTAAAAACAGTGATTAGTGCCACAGCCAACTGCTAATTCCATTATGGCCGAAGAAAAAGCGTGTTATGAGAGGCTCCATTACGAGCGTCTCTACAAACCATTGCTCATGATAACAAAAGAAAGGTGTGACTGAATATTTTTCAGTTTAATATTTATTTCTCCCCTCAAACTAAAAATATTTCCCATTGACATATCAGTACTAAAAACTACAATTGCATAGGGTGAATATTCAGACTGACCAGGAGCAGGGGTTAGCTCACAGAGACACACCCCAGTTGGCCTCTCCATTGTGCTGCTGCCGCTACTGTTTCAACTTGGCAGGCTGTTTCTTGCTTGCAAACCAGAGGATGGGAAAGAAGACAGAATTTTTAGTTTGAATTTACTATGGTTTTTTGTCTGTCAATTTTTGTTAAATACCACTATTTAAATTAAACAATAAAATTTCACCACCTCAACTGTTTCATTAATTTCAGACGTGCACTAGATATGATATATAGTATATATATATACTCACAAGGGAAACTGCTCCGCAGCCAACCAATCCCCGCTCTCTCATGTACTCTGTACCTCTAATTTCCATCGCAATCGTCACATGCAACCCTGCCTCTTTCAATATGAAATCCCATAACGTGTCTTCTGTCATGTCACATCCAAGCAGTGTTGCGCACGTGCACACTTCACAAGAGCCAGTCGCAAAAAATTAACTAGTTCACGTTCATTTCTTCCGTTTTTTTTATTTATTATTAGCTGCTCCGATCTAACAATATTGCACACATTTTTGTGAATTAGATAATCGCCCCAGCTCATTCCAAAGTGATTATTACTAGTACTGCTAACGGTTAAGATGTACCTACAGTCGCCTGCTACCCAACTCTCATCAGCACAAAATCAACTCGACTCCAGAGCCCTGAGCTGCGGCAATATTCCACGGCTCCGGAGCTGTGACACAAACCAAAGTTCTTTAGAGTTTTAACAGAAAGAAAATAGAATAAAATAACTTTTATTTTCCCATAAAGGAACTTCAGTTGTAGCCCCAGCAACAACAAAAAAGGCAGACCGTGGGGCAGACCCACAACACACAAACAAACTTATCAAATAAAGACATTCAATAGAATCATTGCATTGATCAAACGTGATCAAAAAAAGTTAATTAACGTAACACAGCCATAATTAAAAATAACCCCCGCTGTCCCGAGATGTCCAGTGGCATTAAGCAGTCTAGCACACAAACTCTCCTCCATACACTGTACACCATCAAAACTGAGCACTGAACTGCGTCAGCCTTCCCAGTCGCCGCCTCACTCCTCCCCGGCATTATCCTCTCCATCTCTTTCGTGGTGGCCTTTGAAGATTGCCTGCAGTCCTCGATCAGTCCCGACATCTTCAACTCTGGTGAAGAGCGATGGTAAACTTTGTTGCTGCAGATCCAACAGACATTCCTGAGCATATGTTGCGAATGCGTCTCCATGGTGACAACCACGAACAAATTATATTAACGAGACAATTCATCAATATTATCAAAACAAGCAGCAGGAGTGCCCTGAAAATTATTCAGCCCGCTTCCCCGTCCCACCACAGACACACGGTGCGTGAAAAAACAAAAGACAAAAGCCAGACACAACAAAATACATTCAAATTAACACACGAACACGAGAGACAGCTGTTCTACATGTCGCCATTACAGCGCCATGTGACATCAAATTCCATTAATAATCGGGTTTAGCCTAACTCAGCGTGGATCAACCAGAAACCTTGACAAAGGTATTCTGTTATATCAAATGATATTCCAAGATGCCAACACTTTAGTAGCCTACGTTTTATTACAAAATTATTACAAGTAGCTGTTTGCAACCGAATTGCAGTATAAAACATAATTAATATGCGATTGTGTTCAGCTAATGACAGCAAATAGGCTACTTCTTATTTACAGTCATGGCATTTTTATTTTAGAACTCTTGACCAACAACAACAGTGAACAGATAAATACAATTTTGTATAATAGAATAAATAAATGGCCTAATAATGGTTCAAATAAACATATTTCATGGTGTCCAAATTTTTTTTTACCTAATACAATTTAAAACTAATAAATGAAACAGGCTCCTGTACACACACACACACGTATCAAGATCTGGCTTGTTTGTCGGATGTGGCTGGCTATCTCTCCTATACAGCCATCCATCCACCACATTTTCAGTAGACTGGACTCTAGGATCTAAGAAAAAATAAGATTTATATTTGCATAGACTAATAAAATAGCTATATGCAATGGGGGCGGCTTGTCCGCAGGGGCGAGAGCGCTCACTAGAACCGGCTTCAACCGGGAGACATGGAAAGTGGGATGGACAGGTAAGGAGCGTGGCAGTTGAAGACGCACTGTAACCGGGTTAATCCTCCAGATTATCTTGAAGGGCCCCCCATGAATCGCGGCACGAGTTTGCGGGACTCCACTCGCAGAGGTAGGTCCCGTGTGGCTAGCCAAACTCGTTGCCCAACCCGGTAAGAGGGAGCCGGGCGCAGACGCCTGTCAGCTACCACCTTTTGTTTGGCTGAGGCACAAAGGAGAGAAGCACGCACACACGCAACCAGACCGCTCGACATCTGCGAATGAAAAGAGCTCGCGGATGGCACCTCCACAATTCGGCTACCAAAAGCGCTGAGAAATGAACTCCCTTGTCTGGTGTATGCCCGGATGCCCCACCAACTGGGAAGCGCAACCCCACTGTAGAACCCGAGATCTCATCCGGGACGGGACAAATAAACAGTGGACCGGGCCCCCACCTGGACCCGGGTCCGAACGCAAGGCTTTCTGCACAGCTGCCTCGACCTCCCACATCACCGGGGCTACAATCTGGATGGCCGGTATGATGGGTTCAGGACATGATTCCCTATAAGAAATACGTGCATTTTCTGTGGTCTAGCGGAGAATGCTGGGACATGATAGCTCCTACTCCCACCTCTGATGCATCCACCTCTACCACAAAGGGGATGGAGGGATTGGGAGTTATAAGTATGGTTTCAGAGCTGAATCTCTTTTTCAACTCCTTGAAAGCTGCTTCAGCCCTAGAGTTCCATTGGCACCGTGCCGATGATGTTTTCTTTGTAAGGGCTGTGATAGGGGTGGCTACCTTACTAAAATTGCGGATAAACCGCCAGTAAAGATTCGCGAAACCCAAGAAGCGCTGTACCTGCTTGACCGATCCTGGAGTGGGCCAGTTTATAACCACTGAAGCTTTCTCTGGATCCATAAGAACTTTGCTGTCCGCCACAATGAAACCCAGAAAAGAGACAGAGTTAATATGGAATTAACATTTCTCAGCTTTAACAAACAGCCGTGCTTTAAGGAGTGCCTGTAATACCTGCCTAACGTGACTGACGTGAGAGGAGAGATTGGGAGAATTTTTTTTTTATATTGTCGAGGTAGACAAAGATGAACCTCTCCAGCATCTCTCTAAGAACCTCGTTTACTAGCGGCTGGAAGACAGAGGAGGCGCTAGTGAGACCGAACAGTATCACCCAGTACTCATAGTGCCCGTGGTGTCTGTTAAACTCCGTCTTCCACTCATCGCCCTCACGCATGCACACTAGATTGTAAGCATTGCGAAGGTCGAGCTTAGTAAAGACCGACGCCCCCTGTAGATGCTCAAATGCGAAGTTCATAAGTGGAAGCGGGTACCTGTTCTTAACAGTGATGTCGTTCAGACCACGATAGTCTATACAAGGCCTCAGCCCTCCATCTTTCTTTTAACAAAGAAAAAACCCGCTCCAGCAGGAGAGGTGGAAGGTTGAATAAAACCGTTAGCCAGGAACTCTTCAATATACTCCTTCATTGCTGCGCTCTCCGGAACTGACAAGGAATACAGGGAACCCCTGGGGGGAACTGTGCCTGGAAAAAGCTTGATAGCGCATTCATACGCACTCCTGCGGCTTTGCCCCCCTAGGCTCGCGAAAGGAGGAGCCATCCACCTGCATGGACTCCTCCCAATTAAGGGAGGAATAAGTGGAAGGACAGGTGGGCCCGGGTGGGCCACGGCCACCCAAATAGTATCCTCGGCCAGCCATTTATCTTGAACCACCACATCCAATTGTGAATGTAGTGCCAATCTATGTTATCTACATAACATGCCTTTACTTTTTAATAAAAATATTTATGTTGCTGCTCGACTGCTAGTGAAATAACATAGGCCTAGACTCGCTACCTACCAACAGTCTCCAAAGCTTTCACTGATCTTACCATTTTAAGTCGTTTAAATCATAGCCTACTATATTTCTGACCAATAAGAAAGTTTCATCAATGCAATGCAATTGGTTATCATGTCACTGTCAGAAAACTTCAAATTTGTCTAAAAAGGTGCCAGAGGTTTATACGCTGTCACTAGACTAGCTCATTTTTGCAATTAAAATAGCACCTAGCTCACTCGTAAGTTTTAATCGGCTTAGTTAACATGGCTAAACTGCAACTATAGTCCTACTATGATTGAATACGAGAGAGGGGGGATATAATGAAAGATGTCTTGTCCTCTTTTTTATTTTCTAAAGTTTCAAGGCTTCATACATGTGCATTTCCCATTTGGACAAAATGGTAGATAGTCTGAAAGTACATTGTCAGATGGGTGTTATTTTGCGTGTGCAGAAAGCCTCATAAATTACTCCAGCTGCAAACATCAATATTTAAATGACAGATTTTGAGTGTTTGGAGAGGTTAGGTAGCTAGGCTACTGTTACACTAAACAAGCTGACATGTGTGTCAGGACTGAAATAATCGTAACTATACTTACTAGCACTATATAACACACCCATGTGTCCAGTAGAAATGGAATGGACACTTTGGTGTGTTGGTACGTGTTGAAGAGTTAAGAACCAAGGCCAGCTTATCTGAACAGTTGGACTGGGAGATCAATAGCTGCCGTAACGGACCAGAGGTCCTGGCAGACTCACCAGAAGTATTTCCCTTGCTGGTATGGCATGTCTTCTAATGACTTGCTCTAAGTCATCTCTTATTTTGCCCAAAAGCTATAAAATGGTATCGCTAGATTAGCGATATGTATCTATTATTTTTTGCCTCTGACATTCCAAATAGATGTACAGGAGTGAAAAATACCTGCTCTCTACGTTGTGAGCTTAGATTGTTACACAACGTCTCCTTCTTGCTACAATGACCATCGTCTTATCGATTGCGCGTCTTTTTATACCTGCTTCCCATTCGTAATAAAACGCACATGCACTTACCTTTGGCCTACATTTTAGGGAAAACATAGTATCTGTGAAAGGTAGAATCGAACCAGACTCATGCTAATCTGCAACTCTATGACCACAAAAATATTTTCTTAGCTGTGCATTTTTAGCTACTTGAAAGTAGGTCAGACACAAACAATTAGGCTACCTAGCAAGCACAGTTAACATCTGCAGTAAATTGAGGGGACAAATAAAAAATTTGAAGGAAAGTATTATTAATTTGAGGGAACAGATTACTAAATTGAGGGAATGGATGGGAGGGGGAGGGGGTTAAATTGTAATAGCCTCGTTAGTTCTAGCTACAGTCTATTACATTCGAATTCCGATGACAGATTGACCCACAGTGCTTTGCACAAAGGCTAGCTTTAGCCCTTAGCATTTTTCCCCTTTAAAAGGTTTTTTTGAAATAGAGAACACATTTCGAAAGAGATGCTTTATTTAAAAGACAGTGGCTTCCGAAATAGATAACACATCTTTTTAAAAAAGATAGAAGCTCATTTAAAACTTGCTTCTTTTAAAAAATAGATGTTTTATTTAAAAAAAAAAAGAAAAAAAGTTTCCCTCTAGTCCACCTTTTCGTTTCTTTAGTTTTCCCATTCCTCATGTTTCATGACGTTTTTTTTCCAGTTGTTCGTCTCGTTTCTGGGTTCCTTGCAGGCTGGGCGTGGTTCCCCATGTAGTTTTTTGTTTTTGCCCCTTATCATTAGCCTATCATTCTGCCTCTCGCACATTCCTCACTCCCTTGTATTATTCAATTAGTCTTCTCACCTGTTCCCCTCATTATTTAAGTTCCCTTGTTTCACTGCCTCTTCGTCAGTTCATTGTCTCAGTTCCATCTTGAGATTCTCCCGGCCAGTTTGTTTGTGTCTCTGCTTGATATAACTTGTTTGTTTTCTTTTCCTTACTCCAGCCCGCCCAGCCTGCCTCCTGTTTTGCCTGCTCAAGCCCTGTCTCCTCACCTGCCCCGCTTAGTTTGCCAACCCTGTTTCCAGTGTCACTTTTGTTTGCTCTTTTCCTGCCTCGCAGTGTCTAATAAATTCACTCCCAGGTGAAGTTTACATCGAGTCTTGCGTTTGTCTCCAGTCCAGTACTAAGCCTTAACATAGATCTTTTTTTTAAAACAGCAACTCGTTTAAAAAAATGGCTTCTTATTAAAATGAGTGGTTTCCTAAATATATAACGCATATATCACGCTTTTTTCTAAAAAAAAGAGCCAACTAATTTAAAAAAGATATTATTTTGGGCCACCGTAGAATGTAATCTGAACAAAAATCGTTATGCATTTGGAGGCTATACTCACGCATAGCTACGGTGGCCCATAGGTGTCACACGAACGCAAAATCCACAACAACACGGCAAAAGCCACAACAAAACGGCAAAAGCCACAACACAAATGCAAAAGCCACAACACGAATGCAAAAGCCACAACACAAATGCAAAAGCCACAATACGAATGCAAAAGCCACAACACGAATGCAAAAGCCACAACACGAATGCAAAAGCCACAACACAAATGCAAAAGCCACAACACGAATGCAAAAGCCACAACACGAATGCAAAAGCCACAACACGAATGCAAAAGCCACAACACAAATGCAAAAGCCACAACACGAATGCAAAAGCCAC
>JAKUDI010000352.1:0-5000 GCA_022702515.1 Ilyophis sp. 1 JC-2022
TATTCATTATTATTATTATGCATACATACAAATGTCAATGTCCATTATTAATGTCAATGTCCATTATGAATGTCAATGGCAGCTGAATGCATTTCTGCATGATAATGAGCATTGTGGTTTAATTGAATCAGATCCAGGGTTTTTTTATTTTTATAAATTTTTTTAAAAAGAGTAAGTCGCCTACTTTTATATTATTCTGTCTTACTACTAGCTTAGTTCCCATCAAGATTGAAAGTATCATCAATTTAAAGCGGCAGTAATTATAAAAGAAGCAACACAGGCTGTTTTAGAGCTCTTTATTCCCTGCAGTTAATGTGTGTAAAGCTCTGGCTCTGTGGCTTTCCACAGGCCACGCTCCTGGATCGAGGAGCAGCAGTTAATGTGTGTAAAGCTCTGGCTCTGTGGCTTTCCGCAGGCCACGCTCCTGGATCGAGGAGCAGCAGTTAATGTGTGTAAAGCTCTGGCTCTGTGGCTTTCCGCAGGCCACGCTCCTGGATCGAGGAGCAGCAGTTAATGTGTGTAAAGCTCTGGCTCTGTGGCTTTCCGCAGGCCACGCTCCTGGATCGAGGAGCAGCAGTTAATGTGTGTAAAGCTCTGGCTCTGTGGCTTTCCGCAGGCCACGCTCCTGGATCGAGGAGCAGCAGATGGGGGCTTTTTTAAGTGTCTCTAAGGGCTCGGAGGAGCCCCCTGTCTTCCTGGAGGTGCATTACAAGGGAAGCCTTGACTCCAGTCAGCCACCCTTAGTACTAGTTGGAAAAGGAATTACTTTTGACAGGTAAACATGACTGTATTTACTTCCTGTTTTCATTACTTTATTATATTCTTCTTAAATTGTTTTGGTAAATCAGGAATGTTGGTGCAAAATAAAAAGTGTCCAGGTCACAGTCCTGATTTGAAGGATAAATGCATTTGATGTTTGTATTTGAGTAGCGCAGTGGGAGTGTGTTTTAGTGTGTGAGTAACACTGGGTGTGTTTTAGTGTGTGAGTAACACTGTGGGTGTGTTTTAGTGTGTGAGTACCACTGTGGGTGTGTTTTAGTGTTTGAGTAACACTGGGTGTGTTTTAGTGTGTGAGTAACACTGTGGGTGTGTTTTAGTGTGTGAGTAACACTGTGGGTGTGTTTTAGTGTGTGAGTAACACTGTGGGTGTGTTTTAGTGTGTGAGTAACACTGTGGGTGTGTTTTAGTGTGTGAGTAACACTGTGGGTGTGTTTTAGTGTGTGAGTAACACTGTGGGTGTGTTTTAGTGTGTGAGTAACACTGGGTGTGTTTTAGTGTGTGAGTAACACTGGGTGTGTTTTAGTGTGTGAGTAACACTGTGGGTGTGTTTTAGTGTGTGAGTAACACTGTGGGTGTGTTTTAGTGTGTGAGTAACACTGTGGGTGTGTTTTAGTGTGTGAGTACCACTGTGGGTGTGTTTTAGTGTGTGAGTAACACAGTGGGTCTGTTTTAGTGTGTGAGTAACACTGTGGGTGTGTTTTAGTGTGTGAGTAACACTGTGGGTGTGTTTTAGTGTGTGAGTAACACAGTGGGTCTGTTTTAGTGTGTGAGTAACACTGTGGGTGTGTTTTAGTGTGTGAGTAACACTGTGGGTGTGTTTTAGTGTGTGAGTACCACTGTGGGTGTGTTTTAGTGTGTGAGTAACACAGTGGGTCTGTTTTAGTGTGTGAGTACCACTGTGGGTGTGTTTTAGTGTGTGAGTAACACAGTGGGTCTGTTTTAGTGTGGGAGTACCACTGTGGGTGTGTTTTAGTGTGAGTAACACTGTGGGTGTGTTTTAGTGTGTGAGTAACACTGTGGGTGTGTTTTAGTGTGTGAGTACCACTGTGGGTGTGTTTTAGTGTGTGAGTAACACAGTGGGTCTGTTTTAGTGTGTGAGTAACACTGTGGGTGTGTTTTAGTGTGTGAGTAACACTGTGGGTGTGTTTTAGTGTGTGAGTAACACTGTGGGTGTGTTTTAGTGTGTGAGTAACACAGTGGGTCTGTTTTAGTGTGTGAGTAACACTGTGGGTGTGTTTTAGTGTGTGAGTAACACTGTGGGTGTGTTTTAGTGTGTGAGTACCACTGTGGGTGTGTTTTAGTGTGTGAGTAACACAGTGGGTCTGTTTTAGTGTGTGAGTACCACTGTGGGCGTGTTTTAGTGTGTGAGTAACACAGTGGGTCTGTTTTAGTGTGTGAGTACCACTGTGGGTGTGTTTTAGTGTGAGTAACACTGTGGGTGTGTTTTAGTGTGTGAGTAACACTGTGGGTGTGTTTTAGTGTGTGAGTACCACTGTGGGTGTGTTTTAGTGTGTGAGTAACACAGTGGGTCTGTTTTAGTGTGTGAGTAACACTGTGGGTGTGTTTTAGTGTGTGAGTAACACTGTGGGTGTGTTTTAGTGTGTGAGTAACACAGTGGGTCTGTTTTAGTGTGAGTAACACTGTGGGTGTGTTTTAGTGTGTGAGTAACACAGTGGGTCTGTTTTAGTGTGAGTACCACTGTGGGTGTGTTTTAGTGTGTGAGTAACACTGTGGGTGTGTTTTAGTGTGTGAGTAACACTGTGGGTGTGTTTTAGTGTGTGAGTACCACTGTGGGTGTGTTTTAGTGTGTGAGTAACACAGTGGGTCTGTTTTAGTGTGTGAGTAACTCTGTGGGTGTGTTTTAGTGTGTGAGTAACACTGTGGGTGTGTTTTAGTGTGTGAGTACCACTGTGGGTGTGTTTTAGTGTGTGAGTAACACAGTGGGTCTGTTTTAGTGTGTGAGTACCACTGTGGGCGTGTTTTAGTGTGTGAGTAACACAGTGGGTCTGTTTTAGTGTGAGTAACACTGTGGGTGTGTTTTAGTGTGTGAGTAACACTGTGGGTGTGTTTTAGTGTGTGAGTAACACTGTGGGTGTGTTTTAGTGTGTGTCTACCACTGTGGGTGTGTTTTAGTGTGTGAGTACCACTGTGGGTGTGTTTTAGTGTGTGAGTAACACAGTGGGTCTGTTTTAGTGTGTGAGTAACACTGGGTGTGTTTTAGTGTGTGAGTAACACTGTGGGTGTGTTTTAGTGTGTGAGTAACACAGTGGGTCTGTTTTAGTGTGAGTAACACTGTGGGTGTGTTTTAGTGTGTGAGTAACACAGTGGGTCTGTTTTAGTGTGAGTACCACTGTGGGTGTGTTTTAGTGTGTGAGTAACACTGGGTGTGTTTTAGTGTGTGAGTAACACTGGGTGTGTTTTAGTGTGTGAGTACCACTGTGGGTGTGTTTTAGTGTTTGAGTAACACTGGGTGTGTTTTAGTGTGTGAGTAACACTGTGGGTGTGTTTTACTGTGTGAGTAACACTGGGCGTGTTTTAGTGTGTAAGTAACACTGGGTGTGTTTTAGTGTGTGAGTAACACTGTGGGTGTGTTTTAGTGTGAGTAACACTGTGGGTGTGTTTTAGTGTGAGTAACACTGGGTGTGTTTTAGTGTGTGAGTAACACTGTGGGTGTGTTTTAGTGTGAGTAACACTGTGGGTGTGTTTTAGTGTGTGAGTAACACTGTGGGTGTGTTTTAGTGTGTGAGTACCACTGTGGGTGTGTTTTAGTGTGTGAGTAACACTGGGTGTGTTTTAGTGTGTGAGTAACACTGTGGGTGTGTTTTAGTGTGTGAGTAACACTGTGGGTGTGTTTTAGTGTGAGTAACACTGGGTGTGTTTTAGTGTGAGTAACACTGGGTGTGTTTTAGTGTGTGAGTTACACCGTGGGTGTGTTATAGTGTTTGAGTAACACTGGGTGTGTTTTAGTGTGTGAGTAACACTGTGGGTGTGTTTTAGTGTGTGAGTAACACTGTGGGTGTGTTTTAGTGTGAGTAACACTGTGGGTGTGTTTTAGTGTGAGTAACACTGTGGGTGTGTTTTAGTGTGTGCGTAACACTGTGGGTGTGTTTTAGTGTGTGAGTACCACTGTGGGTGTGTTTTAGTGTGAGTAACACTGTGGGTGTGTTTTAGTGTGTGAGTAACACTGTGGGTGTGTTTTACTGTGTGAGTAACACTGGGTGTGTTTTAGTGTGTGAGTAACACTGGGTGTGTTTTAGTGTGTGAGTAACACTGGGTGTGTTTTAGTGTTTGAGTAACACTGGGTGTGTTTTAGTGTGTGAGTAACACTGTGGGTGTGTTTTAGTGTGAGTAACACTGGGTGTGTTTTAGTGTGTGAGTAACACTGTGGGTGTGTTTTAGTGTGTGAGTAACACTGGGTGTGTTTTAGTGTGTGAGTAACACAGTGGGTCTGTTTTAGTGTGTGAGTACCACTGTGGGTGTGTTTTAGTGTGTGAGTAACACAGTGGGTCTGTTTTAGTGTGTGAGTAACACTGTGGGTGTGTTTTAGTGTGTGAGTAACACTGTGGGTGTGTTTTAGTGTGTGAGTACCACTGTGGGTGTGTTTTAGTGTGTGAGTAACACAGTGGGTCTGTTTTAGTGTGTGAGTACCACTGTGGGTGTGTTTTAGTGTGTGAGTAACACAGTGGGTCTGTTTTAGTGTGTGAGTACCACTGTGGGTGTGTTTTAGTGTGAGTAACACTGTGGGTGTGTTTTAGTGTGTGAGTAACACTGTGGGTGTGTTTTAGTGTGTGAGTACCACTGTGGGTGTGTTTTAGTGTGTGAGTAACACTGTGGGTGTGTTTTAGTGTGTGAGTAACACAGTGGGTCTGTTTTAGTGTGTGAGTAACACTGTGGGTGTGTTTTAGTGTGTGAGTACCACTGTGGGTGTGTTTTAGTGTGTGAGTAACACAGTGGGTGTGTTTTAGTGTGTGAGTAACACAGTGGGTGTGTTTTAGTGTGTGAGTACCACTGTGGGTGTGTTTTAGTGTGTGAGTAACACAGTGGGTCTGTTTTAGTGTGTGAGTACCACTGTGGGTGTGTTTTAGTGTGTGAGTAACACTGTGGGTGTGTTTTAGTGTGTGAGTACCACTGTGGGTGTGTTTTAGTGTGTGAGTAACACAGTGGGTCTGTTTTAGTGTGTGAGTACCACTGTGGGTGTGTTTTAGTGTGTGAGTAACACA
>JAKUDI010000352.1:10000-27481 GCA_022702515.1 Ilyophis sp. 1 JC-2022
AACACTAGAGAAGCTTTGCAGAAACGCTAGAGAAATGCTACATAAACACTAGAGCAGTGATTTTCAACCACTGTGCCGCGGCACACTAGTGTGCCGTGAGAGATCGTCAGGTGTGCCGTGGGAAATTATCTTATCCTATTAACTTCACTTAATTAGTAACACTTTTGGTTGGTGGTGTGACTCAGGATTTTTTTTTTAATGTAAAAAATGTGCCTTGGCTCAAAAAAGGTTGAAAAACACTGCACTAGAGAAACGTTACAGAAACGCTAGAGAAATGCTACATAAACACTAGAGAAACGTTACAGAAACGCTAGAGAAATGCTACATAAACACTAGAGAAGCTTTGCAGAAACGCTAGAGAAATGCTACATAAACACTAGAGAAGCTTTGCAGAAACGCTAGAGAAATGCTACATAAACACTAGAGAAACGTTACAGAAACGCTAGAGAAATGCTACATAAACACTAGAGAAGCTTTGCAGAAACGCTAGAGAAATGCTACATAAACACTAGAGAAGCTTTGCAGAAACGCTAGAGAAATGCTACATAAACACTAGAGAAACGTTACAGAAACGCTAGAGAAATGCTACATAAACACTAGAGAAGCTTTGCAGAAACGCTAGAGAAATGCTACATAAACACTAGAGAAGCGTTACAGAAACACTAGAGAAACGTTGCAGAAACGCTAGATGGCAGAAAGGAGGCTCTGGAGGAAGCAGACGTGTTTGTATCCCAGGGAAACGGATCTGCTCAGACAGTCTGGATCATACCATCAGATACGTCCTGCTGCAGATGTTCAGGGTGGGATAGACATGTTCTGGAGTCTATGCCATTAATCCTGATACCATCAGATACTAACCCTAACCCATTAATCCTGAATCCTCACACACAACATATAGAGTAGTTACATAAAGTATTGAACAGACTTTTTGAAGTTGTTTATTGATAGTACTGAGAGCATTTTAAATGAGATTTTAAATGTAGGTGGTTATTGGTTCTCTTGTTTCCCCCCCAGGTTGATAACACGGACGCTGAAGGCCGGCTCATTTTGGCAGACGCCCTCTGTTACGCCCACAGTTTTAACCCTAAAGCTATCGTCAATGCTGCCACTTTAACAGGTACAGTGTGGACACAAAGTCTGCAGCCAATATACAGTGCAGTGTTGCTCCCAACTCATTTTCCTATTGAACTCTTTGGAAAAATAAGTCAGGAGAAGAAACCCTTAAAGTGATCTAGATCTAGACTCAATTCCCATAGAGATCCATTCAAATGCAGAGAGATTATAGTATCGCTTGTAAGAGTACCTGAAAATAAGATATCAAGAGTCTTTTGATGTCGTTGGGTCACAGACATCAGGAAGTCATGGCATGCAAAGGATATGCAACCAAATATTAAATATGATGACTTTAAGTTTATGTTAATTTGTCCAATTGCTTTTGGTCCACTAAAATGGGAGGGCTATGTATAAAAAGGGCAACAATTGCTACACGGTTCACCCGATATGGATGTGAAAACCCACAAATTAAAGCTGAAATACTACTTTAACCTCATAGTCACTGTTCCATTTCAAATCCACTGTGCTGGAGTACAGAGCCAAAACAACTACAAATGTATCCCTGTCCACAATCTTTTTTTTAACCTTTATTTTAACAGGCAGGCCCATTAAGATCAGAATAACTCTGCACTGTATCTGCTATTTACAGTAACACACACAAACACACATACACACACGTGCACACACACACATGCACATAAACACACATGCTCAAACATGCACACACACACACACACACACACACACACACACACACACATGCTCAAACATGCACACACACACACATACACACACACACATGCTCAAACATACATACACACACACACACACACACACACACATACACATATACATACACACACACACACACACACACACGCAGGTCAGTTTCTTATGTGTGTACTCTTTGTGGATGCCCACATTAGACGACATTAGAATATTTATTGCTTTAAGATCAAAATCTTAATTACAATGACGGCCTGGCAAGATGTTGAATGATGGGGTGTTGAAATGTTGAAGGAGCAGTTTTGCGAATTAATTTACAGGTGCAATGGATGTAGCTTTAGGGTCTGCTGCTACTGGAGTATTTACCAATTCTGATTGGCTGTGGAGTCGTCTGCATAAGGTACGTATATACTGTAAATATCAAACTCAACACTTTAGCAATTTAGTTTGCAAATATTTATTGGCAAGTGTGAGAAATTATATGTTGTGTGTTTGTTTGAGGTGAGCATCGTCAGTAATGTGTGTGTTTGATTGAGGTGAGTATCATGAATAATGTGTGTGTTTGATTGAGGCGAGCATTGTGAGTAATGTGTGTTTGATTGAGGCGAGTATCATGAGTAATGTGTGTGTTTGATTGAGGCGAGTATCGTGAGTAATGTGTGTTTGATTGAGGCGAGTATCGTGAGTAATGTGTGTTTGATTGAGGCGAGTATCATGAGTAATGTGTGTTTGATTGAGGCGAGTATCGTGAGTAATGTGTGTGTTTGATTGAGGCGAGTATCATGAGTAATGTGTGTTTGATTGAGGCGAGTATCATGAGTAATGTGTGTTTGATTGAGGTGAGTATCATGATTAATGTGTGTGTTTGATTGAGGCGAGTATCATGAGTAATGTGTGTGTTTGATTGAGGCGAGCATTGTGAGTAATGTGTGTTTGATTGAGGCGAGTATCATGAGTAATGTGTGTGTTTGATTGAGGCGAGTATCGTGAGTAATGTGTGTTTGATTGAGGCGAGTATCGTGAGTAATGTGTGTTTGATTGAGGCGAGTATCATGAGTAATGTGTGTTTGATTGAGGCGAGTATCGTGAGTAATGTGTGTGTTTGATTGAGGCGAGTATCATGAGTAATGTGTGTTTGATTGAGGCGAGTATCATGAGTAATGTGTGTTTGATTGAGGCGAGTATCATGAGTAATGTGTGTTTGATTGAGGCGAGTATCATGAGTAATGTGTGTGTTTGATTGAGGCGAGTATCATGAGTAATGTGTGTGTTTGATTGAGGCGAGTATCATGAGTAATGTGTGTTTGAGGCGAGTATCATGAGTAATGTGTGTGTTTGATTGAGCCGAGCATGGTGAGTAATGTGTGTGTTTGATTGAGGCGAGTATCATGAGTAATGTGTGTGTTTGATTGAGGCGAGTATCGTGAGTAATGTGTGTTTGATTGAGGCGAGTATTGTGAGTAGTGTGTGTGTTTGATTGAGGTGAGCATCGTGAGCAATGTGTGTGTTTGATTCAGGAGAGTAGTGTGTGTGTTTGATTGAGGCGAGTATCGTGAGTAATGTGTGTGTTTGATTGAGGCGAGTATCATGAGTAATGTGTGTGTTTGATTGAGGTGAGTATCGTGAGTAATGTGTGTGTTTGATTGAGGCGAGTATCATGAGTAATGTTCTGTGTTTGATTGATTCAGGCGAGTATCATAACTGGCGATCGAGTCTGGCGAATGCCCCTGTTCCAGCATTACACCCGACAGGTCACTGACTGCCAGCTGGCTGACGTCAACAACGTTGGGACCAGTCGGTGGGTGAATGTAATAGAATGAATATAGAGTGAGATTGTAGGGTTCCCTTTAGGAGCCATAGAGAGGATATCACAGGAATAGTCTCAGTGCAAAATGTCTTTCATGTCAAATCAATATTTATTTATGTAATTTGCATTTTGCTGCTTCCAGTAAATGTCACCATTATATTTCTGTAGCACATCTCATTTTCCAATCACATGTGTAAAGGTTAACGGGACAACCGTGATTCCTCATGCATTTCCTTCTGTCAGTGCGATTGGCTGAGAGGTGATTTGCAATGTCATTGGTTGAGGGGGGTTTGTGATGTGATTGGCTGAGAGTGGGTGTGCGATGTGATTGCCAGAGAGGAGGTTTGTGATGTGATTGGCTGAGAGCCGGAGTTTGTGATGCGATTGGCTGAGAGCCGGAGTTTGTGATGTGATTGGCTGATAGTGGGAGTTTGTGATGTGATTGGCTGATAGTGGGAGTTTGTGATGTGATTGGCTGAGGGGGTTTGTCCGTCTGCAGGTCTGGGGGTGCATGCACAGCGGCTGCGTTCCTGCAGGAGTTTGTGACAGCCACACACTGGGCACACCTGGACATCGCCGGGGTGATGTCCAACAAAGACGAGGTTCCATACCTGCGCAAGGGCATGTCAGGCCGGCCCACACGCACGCTGGTGGAGCTCATCGCTGGGCTCAGTGCAGAACCCTGACAGAACCAGCTCTGGATCTCCTCACCATGTCAAAACCATCTCTGTACTTCTGTCTGTGGTGCTGCTGATATGGGAGGACCGTGATACCCAATACATGGCCAGTTAGGCACGTCAAAGTTTATTTTGAAATAAAATCTTTTTCCCACTGATTTTACTGTCAATCTTATTTATTTATAGGGCTATTTAAGGAATGGCTTATATGAGTAATTTCCAAATATTGGTGGGCGGTGCTATAAAGTACTCAAGTGACTACGTCGCGCTGGTTTCAGAAGTAAATTCCCCATTTTAGAGCGTAGACATTAACTAAAGCTTACTTTTAAACCATTTCTACTGATTATGTCTAACCGTCAATTTCCCGGATTGTTCAATATAACGCCCGTTCGCAAACTATGTCATTTTTCTGGACCAGCTTCAAGTATATTTTACGTTTTAGTATTTTTTTTGTGAACATACCAGCGCTGGCACTGTTTAAAAACTCCATGTCCCATAATTCCCTCTGAACGAGCAGCCTTGTCTCCAGACGTTGTCATATAACGTTAGCCAGAAGTAGCACACAGCTCCGTTTTTTAAAAACACTTTTTTCTAACGTTAGCTACCTAGCTTGAAGGACTAAAAGCTAGAATTGCTTTATGTGGTTAACCGTAGCATAGTTTCTGACCATGTCGGTGGGCTTCTCTACTTAGAAAGCTAATGTTAGCTCGTCTTCAGCGGCAGTAGCCTACATCCATCTGCCACAAAGCAGACAGACGAGATGATATCTTATTGGTCGAGAACCACCCGTGCATTGCAGTACTGAATATGTAGTCCGTTAAAGTGGACTACAAGTCGAACTACAATCATTAATGCATTACTTAAAAAATAATAATAATTTGGAACATGCGATATATGATGTATATCCTTGTACCACACAGGCTAATTCTATAAATCAGATTTCAAGAAATAAGTCGATAGTCTCCAAAGCCCATTCTATTTACTTCCGAAACCAGACTCTGCCCACGACTGACGTACTCACTTGAGTACAGTGGGCGTGTTCGGCTAGAGCCGATTTACGTCATATCTTTCCAGGCGCCTTCGCAGCGGTGCAGTTGCTCTCGGGCGCCTTCAACAACATCGCTGCGCCTTCAAACTAACCAACGACAGAATTAGTTAGAGAGCGAGGAGAGAGTGGTGTTTCCTCACGACAAACGCGGATAATTTCACAATATCGCCACCTCGGCGTATTGATTCTACAAGTTAAATGAAATGAAATGTACCTCTCCCTAATAGTGTTCAAACACAGGTAGGCTATAAGAGTTATTTAGTCAATCTTACAATGTAACAGCAGTCTATTTCCCCCCTCTTTCTGGTCTCTTATCTAATTTCACAATTAATATTTATTTTGTTGTTTTTCTTATTGCTCTTATTTAAAATAAAATATATATTTACTACAATCCTTTTTTTGTACTTCAATTAATGTGATTTTGTTTCATAATGTGAGGATCTAGTATAAGCCCAACCTATCGAACACATTTCTGTACATTACTTTTGTGTACTTGAATTTATTTTTTATTCATACAAATAATACATAAATAAATAAATATGCGTTTTGGGAGTTTGGGATTGTAGCATATACGGTCACTACTGTGGTTATTATATACTGTACCTTACATGTACTTTCTTGAGATAAACCAATATGGATGTGAAAAGTACAATATTGGTAATGTTACACTAACATATGCCAATTCTCATTCTTGACTGCTTCTGTAATCCAACTGTAGGCCTACCTCTAACTTTATAAAATATGTTGTCTGAACCTAGAAGTAAAAAAAAAAGGCCTGGCCAAATATAGGTAACTTAATGTTTTGTTCAATAATGTAACTATATTGGATTAACATATTTTATATAAAATTAAAGATGCAACTTTGTTATGAGTGTTTTGTATTTTGCATTTGTATAACAGCTGGTTTAAGAGTAAAATCCTAATTGGACTGTTGTCCAAAAAATGGTCCTCTTCAGAACATTTGGTGTGAGCATATAGAACATTAAGGTAGGACCACCAAATGATAACATTAATTTTTGTCAAAGTATTTGGGAAGTTACCTAATTTATATTTCTCTTCACCATCCTTGTTATCAGTAAGACAACTCATTCGGATCTGAAGGGATGTTCTGCTGATGTTCTTCTGTTGAGAAGTGGAGTTTTCCCTATCTCCAGATGGGACAGTGTATAGGCAGATCTCTGCCTGTCACATTCCAGCAGAGGGGACCACATACAAATAAGCCAATTCCATAATAACATGAAGGGAAGGACGAATTAAACAATATTATGTAACACATCCTGGTGCTACTGTGCTGTACATCCACTTTGCAAATTGTTGAAAGATTAATGATTGAGATTAAAGATCTAACACTGTTATTATGGCTATGGGTTCATTAGATGTGGGTGTTCTGGTCTCCAAAACAAAACCGATAAATTATACTAGCAATTAAGACCACATTTTCAGAATATTTATTTCACACAATATGGTGACATTCACAAAAGGTAAATAAACTGTAGGACTATTCCCCTCCACCACCATTCAAGCCACAACGACACCGGGTTCTTTCTGTCATTTTGTATGTTTATTGTCAAATCAGAAATATACGAACAATGATTGGTGACAGGTAAAAGGAAGACAACATGTTGATATTGGAATACATCTTATGCAAATACAATTCTATTTATCCATACGTTACCATAACTGGCAAGGAAAATGTCATCTTTCTTGACATTGTTCCCTCAAAACACATAACAACTCCCAGTATCCCAATGTCCCTATATGTACTATATTAGTTATTCATTCATATAAACTCAATTTATCTTGTTAAAGACATTGAATGGCATTCAATTCAATACGTTCATTGTCAGGGTCCAAAGGGACCACGTGCTGTCATGTAATTTGAATAAATCATGAACACTGACATCATGAGTAGCTGAATCACCTAATTTTCCCCTATGTTTTGGCTCTGCACTCCAGCACTTTTGATGTGAAATGATACAACAACTGTGAGGCTAGTACAGACTGTAAGCTTTAATTTGAGGGCATTCTCATCCATATTGTAACTGAAGAAGGCTGGAGTACAGGCCTGGCATAGCATCACCAGTGAAGATACCCAGCATCTGATGATTTCTACAGCTCGCAGACTTCAGGCAGTCCTTGCATGCAAAGGACATGCAACCACCAAGTATTATTCTTTCATAGCAACATAATTAATGATTAGGATTAATACACTTTCCCCTTATGTCACAAGGAATATATTCAATGCATTAACTGTACAACTCTAAAAAAAAAAGTCCCATGAAAGAGACATTTCTCATTTATATTGGTACAGATATTCTGCAATAAAATATGCTTTAGAACCACCACTCAAAGGTCTATGAAAACATGCATGTAAGTTATGATACTTAACATAGCTACATAGATTCTCACATTACAATGTATGACTACCGATGGCTACGATGTCTTCTGGGTTTAGATTAACTAAAATGACATGTCTACCATGTTTGCAAGTCTAAACAGAGATGACGGGTGTAGTTTAGGCCATCTCATGAATTGACAGACAATAAACAGCTGAATATGAGCAATAGAACATAAGCAGCCTAATGTTTACAGGTATGTTACCATAACAGATGACAGCTTAGCTAAATAATTTAGTTATTCGACAATGAAAGGGCACCCAGCGCTTTAATTCCAATGGAAATGATACGTATTTATTCAAGAACTTTAACTGGAGTTTCACTGTGGCACAATTCAGGGTGATAGCCAAAGTCGCGTAGCAAAAGATAAATATTGACTACCCGAACAATACAAGTCATGAAATAATGTAAGGCAGTATTAAAACAACCTTCATTCGTTCTCCTCCATTTCTTCAAGATTTTGAAGTAAAGGACATCTGTGTCGCCTCCAAGTCCTCCGCAACCACAAACAACACGGCTAACTCCTCCATGTTGTTTTTCTCCCAGCCGATTTCAGAAACGTCCGAAACCGTCCCAGTTGGATCTGCTCAGGCGATTTTAATTTCCGCCTGAGGCAGGTAAGCCAACTGCTCACCGATGTCTACTCGAACACGCCCAGTATTAGACGGGTTCAGTAGCCTACAGTGAACATTAACGGCACCTGATTGGTTAAACGTAATATGGCGGCCTGTTAATAAACTTTGTTTTATACCACTTAAACGGTCCACTAAAATACGTTTCTGAAAACATTTGAGGCGAGAAATAGTATTTTCAGTTGCTAAATCTTGATTCATATTTGATCTAAAACGCCTACATTGACCGTTTGATCAGAGTTTCGCAACTGCGGACGCATTAATTTGCCTAAGTAGGTTTGGAATCTATCCTATTCAAATTCAGAACCGGCGAACGTCATAGTCGCCGCGCCACATCCACCATGCACCGCGCGATCGCGTCGCGTCCTCTCCATAGAAAATTAATAGAACGTGGCCGATCGATGTACCTCGCCGGATTTGGTGAGAATGTACCTTTAGCCTTACGATGCTTTTGGGAAACGCACCCCTGGTTGGTTACCTTCCAAAGTGGGTGCTAGAGTAGCAAATCTTATGGTTCAGACTCCTGTCTGTATTAGGTCCAATTCATTTTTGGTTTTCTACATGCATCCATCTGCTGCCATCTAGTGGTAGCTATAATGTGTTACAGGTAAACGCAGTTGAATGGGATTAATCGCAAAAAAATATTTAAAACGCTGTGGATGTTCTTTTTAAAGGCTGCTACAGATTGTTCTTTTTTTTTTACATTATATACACACAAAAAATTTAACTATGCACACAATTCTGACAACTTGAAGCTCATGTATCAACATCAAGACTCCAGACTGCTAAACTCTAAGCACAATTCTATTTTTTTCACTAAAATAGCAATTCTAAATCACATTTTTGCAAAAGTCTCAGTACGGATCTCATCATTTAGCACACTTTGTTCACCTGGAAAACACTGCCCTTCAAAATTCCACACCCTAATTACCAATTGGTCTCACTCACTTCTCACCAGTTCAAACTAAATTGGCAAAACACTTCAATCATGTGTCAGAGCATAAAAGAGGCCTCAGGTGACATCTACTGTGTTGGGGGAATAAATGGAGAACTGAGTGGAAGAGGAAGAGTGAGAGCAAGAGGAGGAAGAGGAAGGGGAAGGGGAAGGCGACCCAATATTTCTAATGAAATCTGTGCAACTTTGGTTGACCATGTACTTAATCATGGCCTAACAATGACCGAAGCTGGGCAGCGAGTCCAGCCAAATTTGAGCCGCTTCACGGTAGCCTTAGTTATCCGGGCATTTAAAGATGAGAATAGGTAAGTAACCACGTCAGTAGTCTTCTATACTCTACAATAATTACAGTAATGCAACTTTATGGTTTCTATGTATATTTACAGTGCTTAGAGAAATGTATAGTGTAATGTTGTTTTGTCTTACATTTATGATATATGCGTAGCCTATACTGTATATACTTTTCACAGAATAGAAAGACGACCAGCACGAGGTGGCAGAGGCCAGTAATTTACAGATGAGCAAGAGACCACCATAATCATCACGGTGTTGGCTAATAATGCTGTTACACTGAGGGAAAGTAAAGACAGTCGTACTAAACAATGTCCTCTTCCCAAACACTGACCAGGTCAGCCTGTCCTCAATAGATTGTGTCCTGAAGAAACACCAGCTTCGAATGAAACAGATATATCGCGTACCGTTTGAGCGCAACGCTGACAGAGTGAAGGAGCTACGTTACCAATATGTGCAAGTGAGTACTGTAACTGACCCTTTCAGTACTCTACTATGCACCTCAGTGTTCCTGTATGTAGGCCTACAGCTGGTCACTATGCACCTCAGTGTTCCTGTATGTAGGCCTATAGCTGGTCACTATGCACCTCAGTGTTCCTGTACGTCTGGCTATAGCTGGTCCTGTATGTAGGCCTATAACTGGTCACTATGCACCTCAGTGTTCCTGTATGTAGGCCTATAGCTGGTCACTATGCACCTCAGTGTTCCTGTATGTAGGCCTATAGCTGGTCACTATGCACCTCAGTGTTCCTGTATGTAGGCCTATAGCTGGTCACTATGCACCTCAGTGTTCCTGTACGTCTGGCTATAGCTGGTCCTGTATGCAGGCCTATAACTGGTCACTATGCACCTCAGTGTTCCTGTATGTCGGCCTATAGCTGGTCACTATGCACCTCAGTGTTCCTGTATGTCGGCCTATAGCTGGTCCTGTATGCAGGCCTATAACTGGTCACTATGCACCTCAGTGGTCCTGTATGTAGGCCTATAACTGGTCACTATGTACCCCAGTGTTCCTGTATGTAGGCCTATAGCTGGTCTTGTATGTAGGCCTATAACTGGTCACTATGTACCACAGTGTTCCTGTATGTAGGCCTATAACTGGTCACTATGTACCCCAGTGTTCCTGTATGTAGGCCTATAGCTGGTCTTGTATGTAGGCCTATAACTGGTCACTATGTACCACAGTGTTCCTGTATGTAGGCCTATAGCTGGTCACTATGTACCACAATGTTCCTGTATGTAGGCCTATAACTGGTCACTATGTACCACAGTGTTCCTGTATGTAGGCCTATAGCTGGTCACTATGTACCACAGTGTTCCTGTATGTAGGCCTATAGCTGGTCACTATGTACCACAGTGTTCCTGTATGTAGGCCTATAGCTGGTCTTGTATGTAGGCCTATAACTGGTCACTATGTACCACAGTGTTCCTGTATGTAGGCCTATAACTGGTCACTATGTACCACAGTGTTCCTGTATGTAGGCCTATAGCTGGTCACTATGTACCACAGTGTTCCTGTATGTAGGCCTATAGCTGGTCACTATGTACCACAGTGTTCCTGTATGTAGGCCTATAGCTGGTCACTATGTACCACAGTGTTCCTGTATGTAGGCCTATAGCTGGTCTTGTATGTAGGCCTATAACTGGTCACTATGTACCACAGTGTTCCTGTATGTAGGCCTATAGCTGGTCACTATGTACCACAGTGTTCCTGTATGTAGGCCTATAGCTGGTCTTGTATGTAGGCCTATAACTGGTCACTATGTACCACAGTGTTCCTGTATGTAGGCCTATAGCTGGTCACTATGTACCACAGTGTTCCTGTATGTAGGCCTATAGCTGGTCTTGTATGTAGGCCTATAACTGGTCACTATGTACCACAGTGTTCCTGTATGTAGGCCTATAACTGGTCACTATGTACCACAGTGTTCCTGTATGTAGGCCTATAGCTGGTCTTGTATGTAGGCCTATAACTGGTCACTATGTACCACAGTGTTCATGTATGTAGGCCTATAACTGGTCACTATGTACCACAGTGTTCCTGTATGTAGGCCTATAGCTGGTCACTATGTACCACAGTGTTCCTGTATGTAGGCCTATAGCTGGTCCTGTATGTAGGCCTATAGCTGGTCACTATGTACCCCAGTGTTCCTGTATGTAGGCCTATAGCTGGTCCGGTATGTAAGCCTATAACTGGTCACTATGTACCACAGTGTTCCTGTATGTAGGCCTATAACTGGTCACTATGTACCACAGTGTTCCTGTATGTAGGCCTATAACTGGTCACTATGTACCACAGTGTTCCTGTATGTAGGCCTATAACTGGTCACTATGTACATCAGTGTTCCTGTATGTAGGCCTACAGCTGGTCCTGTATGTAGGCCTATAACTGGTCACTATGTACCTCAGTGTTCCTGTATGTAGGCCTATAACTGGTCACTATGTACCTCAGTGTTCCTGTATGTAGGCCTATAGCTGGTCACTATGTACCACAGTGTTCCTGTATGTAGGCCTATAGCTGGTCTTGTATGTAGGCCTATAACTGGTCACTATGTACCACAGTGTTCCTGTATGTAGACCTATAGCTGGTCTTGTATGTAGGCCTATAACTGGTCACTATGTACCACAGTGTTCCTGTATGTAGGCCTATAACTGGTCACTATGTACCACAGTGTTCCTGTATGTAGGCCTATAACTGGTCTTGTATGTAGGCCTATAACTGGTCACTATGTACCACAGTGTTCCTGTATGTAGGCCTATAACTGGTCACTATGTACCCCAGTGTTCCTGTATGTAGGCCTATAGCTGGTCTTGTATGTAGGCCTATAACTGGTCACTATGTACCACAGTGTTCCTGTATGTAGGCCTATAGCTGGTCACTATGTACCACAGTGTTCCTGTATGTAGGCCTATAACTGGTCACTATGTACCACAGTGTTCCTGTATGTAGGCCTATAGCTGGTCACTATGTACCACAGTGTTCCTGTATGTAGGCCTATAGCTGGTCACTATGTACCACAGTGTTCCTGTATGTAGGCCTATAGCTGGTCTTGTATGTAGGCCTATAACTGGTCACTATGTACCACAGTGTTCCTGTATGTAGGCCTATAGCTGGTCACTATGTACCACAGTGTTCCTGTATGTAGGCCTATAGCTGGTCTTGTATGTAGGCCTATAACTGGTCACTATGTACCACAGTGTTCCTGTATGTAGGCCTATAGCTGGTCACTATGTACCACAGTGTTCCTGTATGTAGGCCTATAGCTGGTCTTGTATGTAGGCCTATAACTGGTCACTATGTACCACAGTGTTCCTGTATGTAGGCCTATAACTGGTCACTATGTACCACAGTGTTCCTGTATGTAGGCCTATAACTGGTCACTATGTACCACAGTGTTCCTGTATGTAGGCCTATAACTGGTCACTATGTACCACAGTGTTCCTGTATGTAGGCCTATTGTCTGATATGGTCATTCTCTCTTTTTCAGAGAGTGCTTGAACTTGATGCCAGTGCTTCTTCTTCTTCGTTTGGGTAAGATCTTCTTCCGCTCCCCCAGGCTCGGGGCCGAGGGGCTATCCTTTTACCACCCCGAGCCTAGGGGGGGTTCACCTGGGCTATATTTCAGGGCACACCTCCAGCAGCCATGTCACCGTGTCGTCATCCAGAGCCGACAAACCATGCATCCCGTTGGGTGCCCGATAAATCGGGCAGTCCAGGATGACATGGTCTGCGGTTTGTTCCTCTGCGCCACACTCACAGGCCGCGCAGGAGGCCAAGCCCCATCTGTGCATCGATGAGCGGAAGCGCCCAACGCCGGTCCGGAGGCGGTTAAGCCTCACCCACGCCAGTCTGGGCAGGTCCACCCCAATAGGGGGAAAGCCGACGTCTGGGATGAAGTCACGGAGTCTAGAGGTGTTCTCCTCCCACTCCGTGCTCCAGGTGTAATCCGCCCATCGTGCCGCACTGATGTTAAGGTCACTGCATTGCTGCAGGAGTTCTTGTGCGGCAGGCACAAATGGGTGTCTCGACTTGAGGCGCCGGGGAGGCTCAGCTGTTATAGTGAGCCTTTCATGAAGCAGATGGTTTGGCTCCACAGCCCGGCACGCGAGACATGCTGTGGCTCCTGCACGGCGAAGCCCAGCGGGCTGGATGCCTGCAAGGATGGAAAGGTTGTCCACGGAAGTGGAACGCAGGCATCCTATCACGATGCGCAAGGCTTCGTTGATGGGCGTATCGACGAGGCGGGTGTGGGCACTGCGACACCATACCGGTGCGCAGTACTCACTGGTCGAGTAAACAAGGGCCAGGGCTGCCGTACGCAATGTTCTTGCGCCGGCACCCCAGCCTGACCCGGCTAGTCGCCTCATCAACGCCACACGAGATGTTAGCTTCTTGCGCAGTGACTCGAGGTGTCAGTGAAACGTGAGCGACCTGTCCAGTGTCACACCGAGGTAGGTTGGCTCAGCACAACATGGCAGGGGTGTTCCGCTGCTATGTATTCGGAGCTCACGTTTGGCCTCCCTGTTGTTAAGATGGAAGGCCGCCGACACCGTCTTTGCCTCGCTGAGCTTCAATCTCCATTTCCGGAGGTATGCCACTAGTGTCTGCATGTCCTGGCTCAGAGTCATAGCCTGATCAACAGCTGATGGGTATAGCCTGATCAACAGCTGAGGGGTATAGCCTGATCAACAGCTGAGGGGTATAGCCTGATCAACAATCAAGTGCTGACTGCTGAGTCAAAAGAATCTCCAATTGAGTGAGTTACAAATCGACATTAGAAAATCGCGAAGAAGTAATTGCGTAAACCTGTACACGAAATCGAGTGCTTTGGTGGCACAAAGTCACCAGAGAACCCATGTGACCTCTGGCTGTTAAAGGGTAGGGGTTCCTCACTGGGCTGGTGTGCAGGGTGTGTGTGTGTGTCTATGTGCATAAGTGTGTGCGTCTGTGTCTATGTGCATAAGTGTGTCACTGTGTGTGCGTGTGTGTGTGAGTGTGTTAGTGCATGTGTGTGTATGTGTGCGATTGACGCGTTTTTCTTCTTCTTATTTTTTGTGTTTATTGGCAGATCGCAAACCAACTAGGTGCATACCGCCACCTACTGTATTGGAGTGTGTAGATACACACCCTTACACACCCGTATTACATCCTTATTTTCACCTTTACACATCCTTATCATACCCCTATTTTCACCTTTACACACCCTTATTACATCCTTATTTTCACCTTTACCCACCATTATCACATCCTCATTTTCACATTTACACACCCTTATTTTCACCTTTACACACCCTTATCACATCCTCATTTTCACATTTACACACCCTTATTACATCCTTATTTTCACCTTAACACACCCTTATCACATTCTCATTTTCACCTTTACCCACCCTAATCACATCCTTATTTTCACCTTTACACATCCTTATTTTCACTTTTACACACCCTTATCACATCCTTATTTTCGCCTTTACACACGTTTATCACATTCTCATTTTCACCTTTACACATTCTTATCATATCCCTATTTTCACCTTTACACACCCTTATCACATCCTTATTTTCACCTTGACACATTCTTATCATATTCCCATTTTCACCTCTACACACCCTTATAATATCCTTATTTTCATCTTTACCCACCCTTATCACATCCTCATTTTCACCTTTACACACCCTTATTACATCCTTATTTTCACCTTTACACACCATTATCACATCCTTATTTTTAGCTTTGGACACCCGTATCACATCCTTTTTTTAACCTTTACACATCCTTATCATATCCTTATTTTCACCTTTACCCACCATTGTCATATCCTTATTTTCACCTTTACACACCTTCATCACATCCTTATTTTCACAATTACACACCCTTATCACATCCTTATTTTCACCTTTACCCACCCTTATCACATCCTTATTTTCACCTTTACCCACCCTTATCACATTCTAATTTTCACCTTTACACACCCTTATCACATCCTCATTTTCATCTTTACCCACCCTTATCATATCCGTATTTTCACCTTTACAAATTCTTATCATAACCTTATTTTCACATTTACACACCTTTACACACCTCTCACTCTCCCCGTTTCTCTCTCTGTCTCTCCCCCTCCCTTTCTGTCTCTCACTCTCCCCATCTCTCTCTCTGTCTCTCCCCCTCCCTCTCTGTCTCTCTCCCTCCCCCTCCCACTCTCTCTCCCTCTCCCTCCCTCTCTCTCTCTGTCTCTCCCCCTCCCACTCTCTCTCCCTCTCCCTCCCTCTCTCCACACACATCTTCTCTTGCTCACCGTGCATTTGGGTCTGTATTGTGACGCTCTGTGTGAATCTCATGCTTTTCCGAGTCAGTCTTGTTTGTGTCAGAAAAGCTCTTTAATCAAACCACAGCATCATGTTTTTTGATAAAAGAGCTTATTTGATGCAAACAAGATGCTTTCCCTTTTTTTCCCTTTCAAAAGTAAAAAATTGAATTCTTGCTGCTTTGCTGCATGTTGCAAACTGGGTTTTCACTGCAACTTTAGCAGGGTGTGCAAAACACGGACGCACTGACAGACTGACACACGGATGCACTGACTGATTGACGCGTGTGACACACTGATGCACTGATGGTCTGTGAGATTGTGAGCGTGTGACACACTGACTGGTCTGTGAGATTGTGAGCGTGTGACACACTGACTGGTCTGTGAGATTGTGAGCATGTGACACAGTGACTGGTCTGTGAGATTGTGAGCGTGTGACACACTGACTGGTCTGTGAGATTGTGAGCATGTGACACACTGACTGGTCTGTGAGATTGTGAGCATGTGACACACTGACTGGTCTGTGAGATTGTGAGTGTGTGACACACTGACGGGTCTGTGAGATTGTGAGTGTGTGACACACTGACTGGCCTGTGAGATTGTGAGTGTGTGACACACTGACTGGTCTGTGAGATTGTGAGTGTGTGATACACTGACAGCGACCCCCCCCTCTTCCCGTGCTAGGACACTATCTGGGGGAGTTCTGAGGAATGTTGCCGCAGAAAGTGCTCAAAGCAGGAGCCAGAAGCCCAACTTAAACAGGACGGTTCCTTAAAGGGACCCTGCTGAGTGCTCATGGTGTTATCCCAGCGGATTTGACTGGATGGAATTGAGAGCGAGAGTTGGAAGATATCTCCTGTGCACGCTTGTCTGGACTGGCCCTGAAAGCGGGAGGCGCCAGCCGCTTCTTATAATTAGAAAACATGACGGCCTCTTTTTTAATCACAGAACACATACTTTTCACAAAGGCTCTGAGGGAAACAAAGTCACTTCTAATGCTGCTTTGATCACAGAACGGCCTTTGTGTCTACCGGCTCTTACCGCATTCTTTATCTTGTCTGTGTAAATGCGTAATTACTGGACAGATCAGTCAAGCTAAAAGTCCCTCGTAGGTCCGCCAGCCCCGCAGCCCTGTGTCTAGATGGTCCGCTGTGGGTTTCTCCTCTCAGTTAGGTGCTCAAACTTAGCATTATTTCATTCATTCATAAAACTATTTTTCTGTTGTACGGAAAGTACAGAGTAGAGAACGTTATGGGTTATACTTCTGGGTGGTAAAAAGGTTTATGTGTAATATGTCATATGTGTCACATCAGACATGTGAGGGAGGAATGACACATGGTCCAGTTAGTATTTCCATCTGCCACAGTTGTGTTTTAGCTCATATGGTTTGTACACGTACAGACTCAGAGGCCCCGATCGCCTGTTAGGTAAGGGACCCAGTAGCAGGCAGGAAGTACAAAAAATGAGTTGAATGAGCGACAGGGCAGAATTTGTAGAATGGATGCAGGCAGGGTTTCGAACATCGGAGAGAGACAGGCAACGGTACAAAAACGAGTCACAAGAGTGGTCCACAGAACAGTTCAGAGGTCA